>OX465115.1:15159493-15429856 GCA_949987565.1 Luidia sarsii
GCCATCGTGCCTGCACTTGAGACAGACATGGTTCTAGGCCAGGATTTTTTTTGGGGGGGGGGTGGGGGTGCTTACAGAAGGCTAGGAGAGGAAGGGTGTCCAAATCTCTCAAACATAACACACAGCCTAGGAATTTTTGTATTAAGGGTCCTCCCGAGGATCAAATCTTCAGACCACTGGAAAAAAAATGCGGGGGAAAATTTAAGAATACTTAAAAATCCCGAAGATACCACTTAGGTTTCCTGACCTGTGGTTGATTTCAGGAAACCCATCGCTGCTTCTGACCAATCGCAAACCAAACGGCTGACCTCAACTTACGATGTTTTAAACATCATACAGTTGAGTTACGACGTGAAATCCATCCCTGATTCACCGAGAAGAAATTCTAAACACACCAGCAATTTCACGTGGCCCGAAGAAAGGAGTGGGGGGGGGGGGGGGAAGCAATCGGAATTAGGCCTCGGTCTGAAAAGATAAGGATAAAGGATATCTACGCTCCCAAATGCACAAGAGCAACTCTGCCGTCACATGAATGAGAGACTGGTTTTCATCGGATGATGCGCTGGCCCAAGCTCGTCTCCAACGGGGGAGGCAGTGGAAATATTTTCTCTCCCGCGAAAGCTATTGCCCACTTTGTAACGCGAGCTACGCGGAGCGTCCCTGCAGTGGCACGCTGTCAAAATCATTTTCGTCGAGACGCCGCTGAAATTCCTCGTGCGTCCGTCTCCCCTGCCCCCCCCCCCCCTCGACTCCTCTCTCCTCTCCGTCGGTCATCTCCTCTCGTTTCAGTTCAACCTCCCCGCCCCCACTCCACCCCGTCATCAAGACGAACGAGGGAGTGATTTTTTTTTCTCTACCGGATACTGTCTGCTGAATGCAGAGGCCACACCATGCACATTTTCACGTCTTGCTGACCCCCCCTACTGAGGCAGGCGGGGTTGTCCAGCCAAAGATTCCATTTTTTTTCACAAACCGGGTGCCAAATGTTGCTCTCAGACTTGATTTAAAACAATCATTACGAGTTAAACGTGCTGACAGTGCCATGATATAGCAAGACCTCAACACTGCCTTTGAGAAAGAGCCTGGTAGGATCTAAACATCAGGCCCTCCTAAAATTTGCAACAGTTTTTCCAGCCCTCCCAGTCTTTCCACTTTCCAGCCCTCCCAGTTTTTCAAGCCCTCCCAGTTTTTTCAGCCCTCCCAGTTTTTTCAGCCCTCCCAGTTTTTCCAGCCTGCTAAATTACTGAGATTTTGTACTCAATGCATAATTTTATCGCATTTTTGGTCATTGATTTCATTGAGCAGACATTTTTTTTAATCACTTTACAGTTTCTCTGGAAGCATCTTATTTCTTCCTTTCCATTGACAAGACAAAACAAAATGTCTGACGATAGGGCTGTGAACAATACAAGCAATCCATGAGAGGCATTTCTCAAACTGCCCACCCCCGCAGTCCCTCGTCTGTCTTAACATCTAATACATCCGATGATCAATGCTCCACTTTGAGTTCTGAGGGGGAAAAAAAACACAACACACCGTCCCTCATCGTTCTGTCCAGGACAATCTGCTCTCTCCTTTTAATAATCCATTTCGGGCAGGAATTCTCCGGACGTTCGTGTTCAGAATCTCACTCACTCCCTCTCTCTCTCTAAATAATTGGAGTGAATTTTTTTTCTCCATCTCTCTCTCTCTCTCTCTCTCTCTCTCAAATTTGCTCTTAATGGAATTTTGTTTATAAATGCCGTGCGCTTCTATGGGAGGCAACCTGATATTCACGTGATGGGATTGCAATGAGGTACGGTATTAAGCCGCTGTGATTTCTTGTCTCTCTCCACACAGGAAAGATTTACATGTATTTATAATACATTAAATCCTGGCACCAGGCATTAGAGTCCACAGTACATGGACGTACTATTTCTACTGAATTGATAGTGCAGGGAAGTATACACATTATGCATGCATGTACCGGTACATGCAGAATGAAGACAGTTGACAGTCTGTAGACAGTTGAACTTCTCCAAAGCTATCACAGCACACAGAGCTGCCAACCTACGTACATGTATCTTAAAGGCCCAATGAAACATTGGGAAGATCGGGAAACATCGATGTCCACAGATTTCCTTCTAATTTGCACAGTTTGTAGATGGTCTGGAATCCTCATGTTTAAATCTTATGGTCTAGTATGATGTATTTCCCTATAAATATTCAGAAAAAATGACAATTTGACATAGCTTCGTTTTTTTTCTTTGGAAAAGATAGGGCAGTGTATTGAATTCAGATAGTGCATGTAATCTTTGGTCCACTGAAACCAATGAACATGCCTATACCTATTACCTATTACATATCACCACCCACAGTAGTACCTACATGTACATGTTCATTGAATATTTACTACCCTTACACATCGACAAGGTCCTTACAGGTGCTACTAGTACATCCATTTTACCAAGAAAGTCTTATCATATTTATTGGACATCTGGCACTCATTTGACCTTTTTCCGACACCCTAGGCTCAATTTTTTATTTCCTTTTTTCCCCCGAACTCAATCTGTAAATGAAATTTGATGGATGGATGGTGAGTGCGTGCATTGGTTTACGTTAACACATACATGTGGTACGTATGTATAAGAAAAAGTAGATCATATTTCCATGTACATGCATGGAAATATGTGTACGTGATAACTGATATGCATACAAAGTACATGTTCCTGGAACTGGAGATTGGAAAATTGTCGCATAGCACTTTAGCAGTGTCAGTGTATAGCACATACCGTAAACATGTGTAATAAATCTAAATAATTATGCTTGTACAATGTACATGTAATGTACATGTACACTGTACAGTACTGTACATGGAAAAATGGAATACATGTACCGGGGTACATGTGAAAATGCACAAAAATGTACATCTACATGTCACGTACATGTACATGTACAGTACATGTACATGCATTTATGTACTGAGTATGGTATGGACCATACTTTTGTTCATACATGTACTGACCATGAAAATTAAAAAGTTGTGTTCTCTTCAAGTACATGTACCATTATATAGACATGAAATTCATATCTTTACTGTGGTAAAAATTGCATAAATTCTACCATTTTATGAGGAGAGCAGATGCATAAGAATACAGGCATACTCTTAGTCTTAACAAGTTCACAGTGCACCAGTGCCACATTGCAATACGCTTCATACTTTGTCAATTTCATTGTGTGCAATGTTGCTGCAATAAAATCACGTTGACGACGTCAGACCCATGAGGTGCGAGGATAATGGGCGCTAAAATGAATCAGTCGTGAATGTGAGTTTTCCCCTCGCATATACACATCATCCCCCATCCAATCCGATTGCCTCCAATTTGTATAAAATCCAATGTGCATGTTGTCGCAGGACCGCAGATCACGGGATGAGGAGGGTATGTTGGCAGGGGGTGAGGAGATGGAGATGATTGCGTTTACCATTCTTGATGCAAAAAACCACATTCACTGCAGACTACCAATGGAATGGATACACATGTAGCCGTATAGCCGAGGTACGGCTAAACCATAGTCGCCTTTAAAACTCAATTACGTTAACTGAATTCAAAATCCCCGGCACCAATCGCTGCACATTTACATATCCTTGCATACATCGTTTGCCGTCTCCAGTTGGCATACGGGAGAAAATAAAATTTAAAAAAACGCCCAAGGGCGGTTCTCAACCCCATCCATCTCCCTTCCTTTCACTTCAGGAGTGCGCTTAGCATTCGGCCGAATCGGAAATCCTGCCAAACGACCTAGCGATGGGATAATTGATTGGTAATGACCAGGTGTCTCGCGCTACGGTGCCACGCGGAGAGGACACACACGTACACACACAGTGCCGGCAACAATGGGCTGCGCATGGCCGCCGTGCCAATGATTCCCCCGTCAAGAGTGGAAAGTTCCGCGGTACGAATGTTGTTGTGAAACCCACACTGTGGGACGGGATTTACATTACCTGCGACTTTTTTTTTTACGGATGAGGCCGGTGGGTATGCGAGCGCATTGCGAATTGCTTCACGCTCCACTGCACAGAGCTAAACCACCTTCCCTTTCCCTTCCCCCACTGCCTCCTATGTACAGTATAGGTCTCCATGTACGCGCTAGGGTGGACTTACCCTAATGCAGGCATAGCCCTATGAGTTTGCTAATGCGATTTTGCCGCGGCGTAATGTAATATGCCGGGGCTCGGGGTTTGCGCGCTTGATGCATCGGCCCCCACACAGCCACCGACATTGACGTGGGCGGACGGCACAAACTTAAAAAAAAAAAAATGAAAATAAATAAATAAATAATAATGGCAAAAAAGAGCAACCATACAATTGAAAGCAATTATGACCGCGCAATCCTGCCGCACTCTGGCGGTAGATTGGGGTACTGTAAGTCTTACCCCCCCCCCCCCACAAGAAAAAAACAAAATGGCAAAAAAAAAGGACGGCCACTCTATTGAAATCAATCCGGCCAAAGGATCCAGCCATACTCTGCTAGTAAATTTGCATAACAGAGTCAGACGGAGATGTGAAAAAAAAAAAGCAAGAACAAAATAATGTCCGACATAAAAATTCAATGAGGGTTTGCCCTGCTCGACATGATAAACACTGAGTATTCATTGCTTTGCCCGGTTTTCCCAATTTCTAGTACGGACGTCTTAACCACTTGACAACCGACCTGGTCGAGGTCGTGTGGTGGATTCAAATAATTTTTTTTTCATCAGGCACCGGGCAAAGCACTGAATACTCAGTGTTTATCGCGTCGAGCAAGGGCAAAACCTCACTGAATTACATTCTCCTCGACACAAACATCATGTTAATAGGCCTATCTATCATAAAAATGCAGACTGCAGGGAATTACTCCCAAATTGCTTGTCAGTGCTTTCAGGGCACAGCCAGATTAAAAAGATGTTTTTGTTCTTCAGAGAGAATTGATGGTATGGCACCTGAGACACGATCATCTTTTTTTTGGGGGGGGGGGGAGGTGACACAAACCATGCTTCTCAACCATCCCCAAAACCGACAGATGCATTAAAAACTGTCAAAAATCCCCCCACCAACCCAGAGAATGGACAGAGCTGTACAATGTACATGTATGTGTGAGCGACGCAAGGCCTGTGTGTACACGTAGCCATGATTACCCGGACTGCTCATTGCGCGAGAAAGCCAGAATGTTGTTTGCGAAACGACGACGCAGGAAATTTATTAAAGGGGTGGTGGAGGGAGGCAGGGAGGTATATAGGAGAGATGAGCCGAGAAAATGTATAGGGAAGTGATTGCCTTTCCTTTCCCACTTTTTTCCAGGGTTTTTTTGGACGGTTCACTTTTCTGAACTGACTCCATCCTACATAGACATTATGACCCCTCGATCCACTAACTCTCAACCCCCCCGCCTTCAACGTCTGCCAGAGTAATGATCTAATTTCCTAAAAGGAGCGCGGGAATGCAAGGCACCTCAATGCGCGCCAAACCAGGCGCAAAAACCAAGAAGACAACTCCTAGGTAGGAACGGCATAGGGGTACGGTATCCCCTTCTCCTGTCCGACCCGAGGTAGACAATTCGACGAAGGGAGACGGGAGAGGAGAGCACTCTGAAATCCCATCTCAGAGTGTCAGGGCACTTTTCAGATTTACATTTTCTCCAAAAAAAACCAAAAAAAAACCCAGCTGTAGCACTCGATTGCTCTTTCACTAGGCGTGTCGTCTTGATGTGTACGGGTCAATGTGTGGGGAGTGATACCATTTGGAGGTTATGCAGTAAACGCATTGCGTACGAATCGATAGAAGTCTTCTCTGCTCAATCTATCAATTTCGTTTATTTTATCATACGCGTGGCAGCCGGGCGTAATCGACCATGGAATCCCTTTCCCCTATGACGGTGTTTCCCGAACGATGTGAGCCCGATGCGAGCGCGACAATCGCGTCCATAACCACTGCCTCGATCATTTCGTACCAACGTCATTTCATTGTATATGAAGTGACAAAAGCTGCACTTCCACTGGACTATTAAAACTTTTACCAAGACGAATTTAACTGGGCCATTTCCACTGGACTCTCGGTTACTTTGACCAAAACAAGTCCAGTGGAAACGCGGCTTTAGGTTACGAAATGACTTGGGTACGAAATGACCTGTTCCTCTGATTATACATCAAATAGGGCAAAACCCTTCCTGGAAAAAGAAACGCAACTCACCGTCAAAGCCGATAGTGAATGGGACAGGGCCGCCGTCTTGGGCTGGGATCTCGTACTGGCAGATGGTGGAGAAGGCGGCGGAGCAGTCGTTGTCCTTGGCCCTGATAGTCAGCACGTTGTCCTCCATCACGCCCTCGGCCACCGTGGCCGCGTAGCTGCTGTTGTCAAACTGCGGCGGGCTATCGTTGCTGTCGTTGACGACAATGTGAACTTGGGTCCTGCGAAGAGATTGGCAAGCAAGGGTCAGACAAGCAAGGGTCAGACAAGCAAGGGTCAGACAAGCAAGGGTCAGACAAGCAAGGGTCAGACAAGCAAGGGTCAGACAAGCAAGGGTCACACAAGCAAGGGTCAGACAAGCAAGGGTCACACAAGCAAGGGTCACACAAGCCATGCAAGAATGTAATACTGACTATTAAATGTAATGCCGAGTTCTGTTGTTGCCATTGTTTACAAAAATGTGAACTAACACTCTGGTACCAGTAGTTGCGGTAACCGTAACCCTCATCCTCTTGAAGGTCGGAAACCTGAGGGTTACGGAACAGTATGTACACCAATCTGGTGCACTTTGTGTTTTCACCATTTTTGAAACACCACTGTCTCCGACCATTGGGAGGATGAGGGTTACGGTTACCGCAACTACCACTCTTGGAGACAATTTAAACACAAACAAGTTTGGTATTTTTTTTTCAAAATTGACCCAAAAGTTCCCTTCCAGTCCTCTTACTGCATCTGTGAGATATGACATGTTTCCAGAAAAGTTAGAACTGCCCGGCTTTCCAATCCTCCCAGGATCTTTTCCAAAGGTAGACTGAATTTTAATTTTCAAGTCAACTCAATCTTAATCACTTCCTAAACGGATGATCTTAAATGCTTTTTAAAGAAATTTGATTCAAATTTCATTCACGAACTTTTCTTCCCCGAGATGACATTTCAAAGTGTGCAAGCGGTCTATATGCCGTTAACCCGAGACAGGTTTTCCTCGAATATTCGAATCCAATTTATTTTCCAAGACCGGCGACGCTGGCCACTTGTTTGAGGAGCGTAAAGGGCTTTAGGGGCTAGGCCATGAAGAAAAATGTTGACAGAAAAGCCAGGCCAGCACCACACCAAACAAAGTAACACAATCACAGTGGGGCGAGGAGAGGGAGGAGAGGAAGGAGAAAAGTACGCAGGACTCAGTGGACCTCTCTCCGATCCACAGCATCAGTTTGATCTGTGAATTGACAGGGGACAGAAAAATAAGCCCGTCCGACCCAATGCTCCAGCAACCAAACAAGCCACTGGAACAACAAGTTTGCAGAAGATAGAGGCACTTCACTGACTTAGGACACCATCGTCTCCCTCCTCCTCCTCCTCCTCGTTCTCCTCCTCCTCGTCCATAATCTGAGGCAAGGCTAGCGGATCCTGTCTCAGGAGTAATTGCTTCAGGCCTAGGGTGGACTTTGACATTTGGGGGGGGGGAGGAGGAGGTCACTGACAACCAAGTGAGGAAGAGGATTTTCGTCTCCAAGGTCTGCTCACAAAAGCTCCCCCCCCCCCCCGATAGCTTCCTGCCACTTTTATTTCGCTCCCCGCCTCCCACCCCCCTCTCCTCTTCTCTACCCACATTATCCCTTCCCTTTCATCAGTCCATCTTGTCCGTCCCGCACAATGGCAACATCCGAGAGGTCACCGAGGCAAATGGACACTCCTCTGCAAGGACTTCATTTGGAAGGGATCCTCATTCAGCCCTAAACGGCTGGTAAAATATCACATATTGTGGGTGCTGTCAGCGAAAACGATTCCGCGACCACTTTCGGCCCGTTAGTTTGACATCAAGGCTATGGTTAAGTGGCAAGGATATTAAGTTCATCTTGTATTCTCACTTGATTTCATTTTAAACAAATCGATGAAAAAACTGACTGTAAACTTCCAAGAATTGTTTTGACCCGAATTGAAAAAGCTGCATCTACTTTCTGTGATCCCCGAGCTGCTGTAGCCAGGTTTACAACAATTGGTTGTTTGCATCTGAATGAAAGCGGGGATGTGATCCCTGGAGATATACGGCAGTTAATGGTTGAATTGCTTCTCCTGAAGAGTTACTCCAAATCTTTTCAGAACCACACATACTCACAAAAGAGATATTTTACATGGTGTCACCGCAAACCTACTCCTTCTGAATTGCTTCTGACTGGCGCCCCCACCCCGGCAAAGACTAGTTGACTATTTGGGAAGGCCTCCATCTAAGGGATGGATAGCTGAGATGGTAAGAACACTGGTACACAAAACCAGAGGTCTCCACTCTCCAGTTCAGATCCTGGTTCGGTAAATACAAAAAAACTGTTCACTGACTAAACTGACCTGCAATTCATGAATCTCAAAAGTTAGAGGGACTGATCCTAGCAGGACCTTTCTCAAAGGCAAAGTTTTCTTTACCCATTCTTTTGCCGTTTGATTTGAAATTTGTCGTCAAGAGGTCCAACGGGAGAGCACGGCTTTGGGGAGGGACCCCTCTGAGTGAGCTTACCTGTGTGATGTCTTCTGAGGCGTGCCGCCATCCAGTGCGTGGATGCTGAACTGCCAGCCGGCCTGGCTTCGCTCACAGCCCAGCGCCTGCAGGTCCTGGGCGGTCAGCACAGCCTGGCCCCGGTCCCCGACCGCTGCGGTGAACGGCACGTCCGCCTCGGGGTCGATGCGGTACTCCACGATGTCGCCGGCGGGGCCCACGTCCTCGTCGCGGGCGATGAGCGGCGGGTGGAGGGACACCCGGCCTGTTGTCTTGTTGACCTCACCGTGGTAGATCTTCTCCTCAAAGAAGGGCTTGGTGTTGGGAGCAGTCGGCGCTTCTGCGCAGCGGAGAGGAAACGTAAAAAAGATTTTGAGAACCTCTCCTGAGGTATGCCCCCTTTCTCTTCCTCCCCCTCCTCTTCCCTCTACCCCGCCCCCCGAGCAAAGGGCAAACCCTGGTACATCTTACCACAACATCGTGGTTTCTTTGCCATCTCAAATATTCAGAGTTAATACATTTGGGTGAACTGGGAAAAAAATGATATGGGTGAACCCATTAGTGCTTTGGTATCACACTACTCAGACTTAAATGTATTTCTATATCAATCATTAATGTATTACAAATATGATGCAAACTGCTGTACTGGTACCCGGTACTACTGACTAGACTTGAAATATAAGAATCAGCCAAAGCTGGAGGACCTGACATTTCAATCCCAGCTGGCTCATTCTCTTGGACACTCCACGGCCCGCCACATTCACAATCAGCATAAAATACACGGCACAAGTACACGCACCATGCCCAAATCCATACGTATACACTGTTTAATGTTGAGAAATGTGTGAAAGACCACATGAGAACAAAAAAAAAACCAGAGAGCTGATCACACAAACAGCGGTGGTCTGTCCAGATCCCAGCGGGGGGAATCAGCGTGGCCGCAGTGCAATTTTCCTCCTCGTACAACCCTGAGAAAGCCCGGGTTTTTTAACCCCATGAGAAGTAGCGCTCATTGAGCAGTTTCTATTCAGTTTTCCTCTACCTGGCCACACACGTTTTTATCTCCTCTCGTCAAACTCCCACTTAGAAGAAAGAAAAAAAATTGTCTCTGTGGAAAGTTCTTCCTGCGTCAAAAGTCAAAACTGCTCACTTCACTTCCATCCCTTTATCCCAGAGGGATTGAAAAGGTGAGAAAGCAGAATGGCCAATTTTTTTTTCAATCACGCTATTGCTCCACCCACTCAAGAAAAAATAATATCAAAAGTCAAAGCAATCAATCCTGAAGTGATATCTTACGACTGGCTGAACAAGAAAGAAATAACAATGCCTTTATTTTTTTCATTTTCAATTTCTCATCCCCCTTTTTAGCCTCGGAGGCTAGTTCCACTCTTTATTCCCAGTCCACGGGAAAAAAAAACCATCACACTTTTGTCCAGAGGTGTTAACAGACAGAGCATGACCAAAAACAAAGATGAAGAAGAGTAGTCTGACTATAGGGCTGTTCTCACAACACCTTGATTTGATTCGCGATTAAAAAACTGGGGTGTTTTTTTGGTTGTGTCCACACAGGCCAAAAAATCGCATCGCAAAAAATTGCGAGCCGATTGTGGTTAGCAGTTGTGGTCAAATGGTGGGTGTGTCCTTGAGGGTGGCCCATGCAGGGAGACATATAAACAAGCACAGCACTTCCTGTCAATCAGAGCGTGAGCGGTGCATTGTGGGATTTAAAAAAAAAGTGCGATTCAGTGGAGCGTTCCCACACACACCATGTCGCAAATAAACACGATTTTTTTTTCTTCCAATTTTTCTCAGGCCACACCACAACGAGGAGGGAGATTGCATACTGTACATACATGTATGTAAGTCCATGTATTTAACTATTTATGACCGGGACAATTACTCTGAAAACTTGTTTATGTTATTTGCAAACATCCAGTTTATACACACTACGCAGTACTATCACTCAGATTAAACAAAAAAACTGCAAAGACTATTTTTGGCAACTTTTCATAGGTCACGGCACAGCAGGGAGGATGAGGAGAGAGCTGAGGGGTGGAAGGAGAGAGGGAAGGGGAGAGGGAAGGAGAGAGGGTAGGGGAGAGGGAAGGAGAGAGGGAATGAGAGAGGGAAGGAGAGAGGGAAGGAGAGAGGGAAGGAGAGAGGGAAGGAGAGAGGGTAGGAGAGAGGGAAGGAGAGAGGGAAGGAGAGAGGGAAGGAGAGAGGGAAGGAGAGAGGGAAGGAGAGAGGGAAGGAGAGAGGGAAGGAGAGAGGGAAGGAGAGAGGGTAGGAGAGAGGGAAGGAGAGAGGGAAGGAGGGGGTTTTGGAGGAAGGAAATGACGGAGGAGGAGGGCACAGCCAGACTACTGCCAGGATTGGCAGGAGGCATATGCATAGAGGAAGTCATTCATAGGCACGTGTTAGGACTGCCAGCAACAGACTGGCTCCAACTCTCTACTGCGGTTGACCTTAAAAAAAAAAAAAAAGTAATTAACTTTTGCCAGACAAAAGATAACAGCTCGCAGTGCTGTGTCAACAAGTAGACTTTGAGAGATGAGTCAGGTTTTTAGGCATGACAGATTAACATCTGTTGCTGCTTTCTGGCACTGTTTCTAAAATGTTCGAGCCATTCGGTTAACTTCTCAGAACCAAACTTACTGGGAGATTTGTCTAAGGTGCCACTGCAAACTGTTCTTGACCACTAACAGCCAGTTAATAGATTAATAAGCGAACTGCTGACTGACTAAATTTGAATCATTATTCGAATCCGTCACCCGACCTCGGCTGCACTTGAAAGCAGGAGTCGAGGGTTTGAATCCCGCCCGAGCTGCCCGAAAAGTTTTCATCAGGCATCGGGCAAAGCAATGGGCACTCAGTGCTTATTACGTCAAGTAGGGCAAACCCTCATTGAATTATATTCTACGCAAACATCATGTTATATCTATGTCTAAAATGACCAGAAAATGTGTACGTATCTTATCAATTCAGAGTGCCTGCCATTTAAATCCTAGCAGGACCTTTCGGAAAGGTCCTACTAGGATCGAAACGTCAGACACTCTTTGCACCTACATACAGATGCAGTATGACACAACTTTTTATCGTTAATCAAAAGCACATCTTTGGGCTAACTTACATGTTGACTCAAAAGGTCAGGCTGATATTCAAATCACTGCTTGAGGATTGGAACTGAGGACATTCTGGATTTCTGCTTTTCCCTTTCTTCGTGGGCATTTGGGACACAGAGTGGGGGAAAGGTTTGGGTGAGGGCGTCCAAAGTTCTGAACATCTGCGTTGCATTGACTAATAAATGTCAGTTCCTGTCAGCCTCCTGGGAGTTCTAAATATAAAAATGCGTAATGAATGGCTGCACTTCGTAACTTGAACTTCATAAAAAGCCATGAGTGGGTGTGAAAAAGTGCGTGTATACCAAACCACAAATGCATGTATCACTATGGTACATTAAAAGTGATATACAAAAATGTTGCTAACTGCTTACTCACTAAAATTACCAAAATGCAAATCTCAAAATTTAGTGGGCCTGATGTTTAGATCCTAGCAGGACTTTTCTCAAAGGTAGAGAAAGGTCCTGCTAGGATCGAAACGTCAGTCCCACTAAATGTTGAGAGTAGTTCAAGTTAAATTATAACATGTAACATGGTAATGTTTATTTGATTTACAGTATGGAGCATGTACATACTGTACATATAAATGTACTCTACATGTAAAATTAACATACAAGTTACAGTACGGTACATGCACAGTACGTGTACTTGTATACTGTGTACATTTAAATGGATATACCGGTAAGTAGCATCTACTGTATATAAATTGGTATTAAGAAGTGTTGCTGTTGACTAATGAGTACCTGGGCTGGTACATGTACATGTGTATTAACCCTAACTCTTTCTAAACTGGAAAAAATACCAGGACATGTTAGCTTTCCATGTAAGCTGAGCCCATCATGTTCATGCATAACATTTACAATGGCATTACAATGCACATACAGGTGTACCATCCCAGATGTACCAACACCACCAGTACACCTGTACATACAAGTATGTCACCTTGTCTGGTGTTTCCCATAACTTAGCGCCTCGTGTGCTACCTGATGTGATATACAGCATTTCCTACACACCTCTCACCTCTAAGACACCTTGCATAAGTCTTGCGTTTCGCTTTTGCTCAAGTTTGTCTGTTTGTGTCACCGCAAACCCTCCTATGTATAATTATTGCTCCACCCACCATGCAAAGCCTTAAGTCTGATCTATGCATTTAAAACAGAAAGAGTTTTCACTTTTTTCCAAATCAACCTTTGAGAAAGGTCCTGCTAGAATCGAAACATCAGGCCCACTAAATTTTGAGTTTTTAATGAATTAAGCCGCGTCCGCACTGGACTTATTTTTTACCGAGCCCGTGGGTAACATTCCAATGGGTAAATCTTCCCGGCGTCCGCACTTGGACTTTCGACTCGGGTAAACTAACCGAGACGACGCAGTAAAACTAACCGACTGGCGCGTATAAACGCAAGAGGGCGCTATGGTGGTGACCTTTCACCGGATGTAAATACCATAAAACTACGACACGTCGACCCAGCTCGAAAAGTAAACAACATTGTTGTATTGGGACCATGGCACGTCACGTGGTATTTAGGGCCTCTGGCAATGCGGGGCGCCGGATGTGGTTTTTTACCGAGTCGTTTACCGAGACGTCGTGTCCGGATTGGACTTTTCGGCTCGGTTAAACTGACCTGGTCAATTTAACCGGGCAGAAGTTGGTCGGTTAAACTACCCACTGGAGTCGGGTAAGTTACCTGGGAGGTAAACTTTCTGGCTGTCCGCACTGGACTTAAAATGGTCAATTTACCCATTTGCTCGGTTAGTTTACCCATTTTAAGTCCAGTGCGGACGCGGCTTTAGTCATCACTGCACATTAACACGTACGTTGCGTGACTGTGACTTTAAAATACAATATTTGGCCCGTCTACATAAATTGTGAATGCGACTGTGTTCAGCGTACATGCGCGCAGTACCAAAGCGTGTGCTCAGAACATACGGTAAGAGGAGGGGAGGGGAGGGGAGGGGACGGGAGGGGGGGGGGTAGCAAGGGTGCCCAAGGGGCAAGCACTGTAGATCAGACGGCAGCCAATGTTAGCATTTCAGAATTGACAAGTCCATCGTTGTCCCCGCCTGCTGCTGTCTCAGTTTGAGCAACGCTATGAGGGTGCATTTCCGGCCATGTCTAGTCCCCCCCCTCCCCCCATCCCCGCATCCCCGCTCCCTTTTTGTCCACCTAAAAAAAAAAACTCAAAGGAAATCCTGTCCGCCATCAAACTGATTCTCTTTTTCGTCTACGAATAGGGGAAAACGGCGCTTTCATTTGGACCATATGAAAACAGAGCCTCTATGAGATGGTGTGAACAGTTCCTGCATCTCTTGTTGTCATGACCTTTCATTTTCATTCCCTCTTTTTTTTCTTCTTTCGTCTAAAGTTCACGGATGATATGATTTGACGCTGTAATTTGAGCCGACTCACTGTGTGTTTAAGGCAATCAAATCCGCTCCATCGCCCGCGCTCTATCGGAAAAAGGAAAAAAAATTGTAATATTCTGCATGGACGAGGACATTCACAGTAGGGCCCTTTCCATGGATGTATTTCTAACACTGACTAAACCTTCTTCGTATACCAACCATGTTTGCTTTTCTGAAAAATTTTCAAGCATGGGGGGGGGAATGTGGGGAGAGAAATTGTTACGACCAAGGCTTAGACCAATGGAGCTTTGCTTTATTAGGATGGAAATGCCAAATGCACAAGAAGGTTAAATTGGCATTCCCGGAATTAATTAACCTTGCATGGAATGACTACACTATCTTTGCATGACGGCAGCAGTCCTTAGTGAGTGGGTGTATGTACATGTACGTCTACATTCTACGTGCATGTAGGGTTACACAGTTCGTAGTTTCTAAGTAAATGTACAGTGTGGTATGGATGGGTGCAGGTCTGCATGCACTGTTAACTACATGTACTGTGCTGTTCAGAGTCACCGCAGTCCACACGATCCAAATTATAATGTAGGCTATCGCAGAACTAGCCCACCCATTTTTAGGGAGCTGAATGATTGAATTCAAGCAAAGTTCAAACCCACGTACACGTCAGGTTACATATCCGCGTATATAGGGCGTTGAAAACGGTGGTCTACAATGCTGGCACACATTTTCGCGGAGTGAGAAAAACCAAAATGTCTTAGGCCTAGATCTCTGTGATGAATGTGGAGTCATCCACGGACAAACAGGCAGTCCTTGCTGTTCCCGTGAACTGACAAATTGGCAGCTGACAAGTCAGCAGTCGGCAACTTATGTCAATTGTCATGCATCTATTCCAAGCCCAGCCAAGCTGTCGTGCAAAATGAGAATGTCGTACGTTATGTACAACAGTACAAAATGGCTGTAGCCTGTTTGCCACTTTGCATGTGTTAAAGACACAGAGAGGAACAGACAGAGAAACAGAGTCCATCAGAGAGATTCATGACAGAGATGGAGAGACAGAAAGACAGAGACTAACGGAGAGAGACAGAGACAGAGATGGAGGGACAGAGAGTAACAGAGAGAGACACAGAGAGAAAGAGATGGAGAGAGAAACAAAGAGAAACAGTGACAGACAGACTAGGGGACAGGCAAGCACTTGTGCCACAACAACGTAGACTGTAACATTCTGAGGCAGAGGCATTTTTCTAAATTTCACAAGGGGTGAGTAGAGGGTGGGGAGGGGAGGGGAATAATCCTGACAACATTCTGCCAGAGCATTCTATCTCAGATCCGGTGAATTCTATGCCCTCATCCATTTCAACTCGGAGGTGCTTGACATTCTTTAGGCAGTGCGCGGGCCGTATCACGTTGCGTTAAGGAAACAACGGCCTAATGGGAATCGTGCAATGCAACCATCTCTCTCTCCGTTGTTGTCTGTCTCTCTGGGGTGTTTTTCTGCACCTCTCTGTTTATCTGTCTGTCTCTCACTCCCTCTACTGTTTGTCTCAGCTTGTCTCCAACTCTTTCCATCTCGGTGCATCTTTCTGACTGTTCTCTCTTCTCCTTATCTGTCTGTCTCGGTCTCTCATTCCGTCTCGTTCTCTGTCTGTGCCTCTCACTCTATTGGCGTCTCTCAGTTTGTCTGTTTGTTTCAGTCTCCCATTGGGTCTGTCTGTATGTCTGCCTGTCTGTCTCCCTTTGTGTGTGTGTGTCTGTGTCTGTCTATCTGTCTATCTTTCATTGTGTCTCTTTCTCTGTCTCTCACTGCCTCTATCTGTCTGTCTGTCTCCCTGTGTGGTTGTGTGTTTGTTTGTTTGTCTGTCTGAAAGTTTGTCTGTATGTCTGCCAGTCTGTATATCTGCCTCTCCCTCCCTCTGTGTGTGTTTGTCTGTCTGTCTGTCTGTCTATCTATCATTGTCTCTCTGTCTCTCACTGTCTGTCTCTTTCCCGTTTAACCTCACGTCCATCTCTGGCTCCGACGCTCCAATTCTTGGCCCGTTTTAATTAAAAACCCACAGACCGCCTGTCCCATTGTCCTGACAGATGGCAACGGGACCATTGTCCAGGCAATGGGGCCATTGTCCTAGCCCTTTTGAGATCTCGGTGCACTGGTGAGAGGAATATCGACCGATCTCCGTGATTGCGGTTCGGTTCGGTTCACTCAAAGGGCTGATTGCAGAATAAATGACACAAATTTCGCTCTTTAGAATCACGACGATGCAATCATCCTAAGAAGTAAGAACTTTGTTCTCCCTCCCCCTCCCCTCCTATTTTTGCATTTTTTTGAGATTTTGAAAATGGCACAATGTTTCAAAAGAAACACACCCTGTGTGGAAGTGATTGGCAGTGCGAAGTGGTTGAGCTGCTGAGTGCATTATTTTTCATCCTGGGGATTTGGGGGAGATCTTTCCCTTCCCCCACTCCTCGCCCTCTCTGGTCTCGAGGGGGCCTGCAAAGCTCATCTCCCCTCTCCCAGGCCGGGCTGGGATCACCGGACCATCTGATATTGTGCACGGCAGCTATTAGCCTGACTGAATAGGGGAATACATTGGCCAATCAGCCCATTCTAATGGCAATAATGGACCTGCCAACCTCCCCCCTCCCCCCACCCCCGGAGGCAAACTGTGAAGAGGAAGGAATGTGAGTGAGAGAGCAGGTTTTTGGTGGAAAATGCATCCCTGGGAGATGATTTCCACGGCAACTAATTGCATTTTAAGTGTATACTTGGAGAGACTAACAGCTGGCTTTTAAATACTATTCAAAGAAAGTGATGTTTACAGAAACTTTGTGTGGAACATTAGTGTAAGACCGTGGCCGCTTGGTCGGGTTTGTCTCCGAATGGAGGTGAGATGGTTGCCAGACTCACAAAAGTATAAATAAATAAACGTAACATAATCAGGCCCACTAAATTTTGAGATTTGCATTTTGGTAATTTTAGTCAGTAAGCAGTTTGCAACATTTTTGTATATCACTTTAAGTAACTTTATTTAGTTAATACAAAAACTGTTGCAAACTGCTCACTGACTAAACTGACCTGCAATACATAAATCTCAAAAATTTGAGGGCCTGACGTGTCGATCCTAGCAGGACCTCTCTCAAAGGCAACGGTAACTAAGCCAAAGACGTTGCTTTCTCCTTACCGTCTAAACTCCAACTCCTCCAAAATCATTATTTTTCCCACAACCTCCCGCTAGTTTATTTGATAGAACCCGCAACCAATATTATACTCAATCGTTCTATAATACGCAGTCAAGTGCAGCTTAGCTGCACGTACCCAAAGCCCATTCATCTACATCCATTTCTACAAAATCATAAATTCTAATTAAACTCAACTATCCTGGT
Source organism: Luidia sarsii (assembly GCA_949987565.1). NCBI lineage: Eukaryota > Metazoa > Echinodermata > Asteroidea > Paxillosida > Luidiidae > Luidia > Luidia sarsii. Next base: position 15,177,046 of record OX465115.1, read on the forward strand.
CATCAATTTCTGTCATAATTTTGGTCGACTATGCTAGACTTGGTGACAGGCCTACAGTGAGGAAACTGTAAACATCAGCCTGTTTTCTACTCAGGATGCTTCTAAGGGGATGTGTGTTTGTATATTGTGTACAGGGCGTAATCCTGTCCCATCTTGTATCAACAGACTAAGTGATGAAAGATTTATTGGCCCTCCATACTTGTGCTCAACTTCTATGCATGTACAGGAGGACTGCATGTACGATGACATTTCAAAATTTCGGGTTGTTGACACATCTGGTCCTCCATACAGGATCTGATTCTGTACATATACCGTATGTACTAAAATATTACGTGCCCTACATGTACAGTACATGTAGGCCTATGTACAGTACATGTAGACCTACATGCATGTACATGTACATTTAGAGCATTTATAAGCAATGTGTAGGTCTGTAAAGACAAAGGTGTATTTAATTTGTATAGTATTATAGGCCTACTGTACACTACAGTACAGGACATGTACATGTACAATCCATACAACACATACATGTACATATTTATGTATTGTAACAATTAAATCTTTTTGTCCAGTAATATTGTACAGTACATGTACATAATTATACAAGTACATGTACATGTACAGTACCGGTACAATAGGCATGTACATGTATACAGTATGTTTAAAAATGTGTACATTTCACAAAAATGTGCATAGACTAGAGTACATAATTATATGCATACATGTACCTGTAAATACAACACTGCATCTACCTGAACGTTCATTATCATACAATCCATAAAAAATGGCGTCTTACAAAAATATGACACACTAGCCTTTGTGTACATGTCCTACAATTCACACACTAAGAATGCCACTAGGCTCTCCCTCCCACCCCCAACCAATCACAATTCTCTTCCCAGGTATGACTCATGGGTTACCATGGCAACGGAGGAACTGAGAGGCACTGCAGAGACGGCATGGAGGAATATCGAGGCGTTCTTCTGCCCGGAAGGAGGTTAATTGTCAACAAAATGGGGCAGGGTAAGAGCTCAAGCCAGTAGTGTACATCTACATGTATGTACATTGTAAATATGTATGTTTACAGTACGTACAGTGTGTACCTGTGTGTACCTGTTAGGGTACATGTACATGTGTACAGGAACTAAGGGCCGACTACGTCAGAAAAAAATATATATTTTAAGGGCTGTATACAAAGTCCGTTTAAATACGAAATGAAGGCCAGGCTTTGGCTTAGGCTTCGGTCATATTTCTCTTACCCGTTATAATGTCACAGGCATCTAAAAACAAGCATTTTTAGCCCCATTTTCTTGGTGAATGCACATCAATTATAGCCATATCTGCAGTGGATTTTTTTTTAAGGCGGGACAATGGTCAAATGAAATATGTCCAGTGCGGACAGGGCTTGATATGTATGTGTGGGTCGGAAAAAATCATGGAAGATTTGGTTGAGAGGTTTGGCAAGTTGCATAAAAATGTCCATTAAAATAAGACAATCCTACAGGCTACCCCTTGCCCAACCCGACCCAACCCTTAAGTCCAACACCCAGTCCCCCTCCCCCCAAACCACTGCTCACCATCTCCCAAATACTCTCCGACAGACTCTTCCCTGATAAGACGTGCCAAGCGTCCTGCCTCCCCGTCCAAACATTACCACCACCACCACCGCCTTCACCACTGAGAGACAAACTCAAAGGAGAAGGGGTCCGAGAAAAACAGGATGACTATTTGATGACACGCGTTGAGACGGGGCTTAGCGTCTTGTCACGTCTGACATTTGAGGCATATGCACGCAAGCTGAACTGCTTAACGTGCGCCCGCATCGTGCATTTGCGCACGGCATGGAAAATTTATCGCCGAAGCCAGTGAAAATCATAGCCATGACATTTCCATGTGAGCAGATTGTTCTGAGATAAAGGCAGATTGATATCAACAATTTCCTTATCAAAAGTTTATCCAATGAATGTAACCTTTTCACTCGTTTATTGGTGGATTTTATTTTCTTCTGCTAGATACAATAACCGCTTAATTGAGTTGGCTGAAATACAAGAGGTCTGAAGTGAAAATTGAGAAATGGCGTTCATATCTGTAGGGGAATACTGTAAATCATTTATCATATACACATTTTAAACATGTATGTGTTGTACACAATAAATGTGCTGTACACAATTAATCAACTGAACTCTTTCAACTGTTTTTTATTCTTGTATAGGTTTAATGATTCTATATGGATTTTTTAATGAATTTCTTAATGACTATTTTGAACTTCTCGTATTAATTTTAATGGGTTTTTTTGGGGGGGTATAGATTCAATGATGCAATTTTTCTTTTCAACTTGTAAACCTGTCGCTGTCGCCAATGGCAGTTGATTTGGTCTTTTAATTAACAAGCCAGAATAATGATAAACCAGAATAATATGGTGCTTAGATAAACAAAACTCCATTATATATAAGGCAGATCTCCACCATTACTTAACACCATTATGCAAAATGTAAAATAAACATGCACACACTTAGGTAGATGCCCTCTAGTGATTAATTTGCTTTGGGTTTTTTCTACACCGACATTCACTTCCAGAATGCAATTTATCCACATTGACACCGAAGCTGTTAATACATGTTCCACTAACAGCAGGACTGGTTACGTTGATCCATGTATCTCTGGCATTGGAGGGGCAGGACGGAGCCAGCCCTGATGATGGTACATGGTGGGGGTTAGAAATGGTCTGCCAACAGCTCTGCAATATCCCGTAGCGATGGGGGGAAAATTGAATTCCGCATGCTAATTTGTCTGATCCAGGGACTGTGGACCTAGCAAAGGAATGTAGGGAAGGGGATGGGGACGGGGATGGGGATGGGGATGGGGATGGGGATGGGGATGAGGATGGGGATGGGGATGGGGATGGGGATGGGGATGGGGATGGGGATGGGGATGGGGATGGGGATGGGGATGGGGATGGGGATGGGGATGGGGATGAGGATGGGGATGGGGATGGGGATGGGGATGGGGATGGGGATGGGGATTTTGATGGGACCCGTGCAATCTGGTGACAGGGATACACTTCTACAGAACAGACGTTCTTGATGTGATTTGGGGACTATAGAGGGCTTGCGTTTTCCAAAAGGCCGAACCAGGTCCCGATAAGCAGAGAAATGTTCTTCGTGGCGAGGTCCTGCTGGGATTGAATCGCTACAGTCAGACCCTGCAACGTCTTAAGAGTTGCAGTTTGAGTCACTTCCCCTACATGTTGTGCACTGTTGATGTACACGTACAACGTACCATCGCAGAAAAAGAAGCTTGACCCACATAGATGCAAGCAGATAGGAGCTGCTCAATGTCCACTCAAAAACCACCACTCTCCACACCTTCCCAAGCAGGGCAACTCCTGTAGTCCAGGGCAACTCCTGAGCGATCTCTCCGCCGAGCTGGAGGAGATGAAAGGCCCCCCCCCCTCTCTTTCCCCCGGCTCTCATCTCAATTGCTAATGCAGTTTAATGGCCAATTCTGGCTGAAAATGGGGCTAATCTCTGCACGGTGAGAGGGCGCACGCAATACGCATTGTACATGCAGTGATCTACCGGCAATCGGCGCTCATTTCAATTGCTAATGGAGACAAATGTAACCCGACCAATTCTGATTGAAAAAAAAGGGCTAATTTGTACTGCATACATGTATAAGTGTATAGTTTTACCGTTGGTCGGCAAATTTTAGATACCAAACTGCTCTTGCTCTAGTCCCCAACAAGGATTATGCGTGCGAGATGTGAACCATACAATTACATGCACATGATCCTGTGCCCCCCCCCCCCTTACCCAAAGTCCACGGAAATACAATTAGCATTAATTTCATAGCCTTCCGTTGCTGTGTGGGACACTAATTGAATTTGTGTGCAGTTTTCAGATGCACGGTGGTCCCCAGATTAGCAACACTTCAGGAAACAAACACTGCTGTGAATGTCTTCCGACTCAGATTCTTCGGGCAAAGTTGGGGATGGGCAAGGCATGCATGTACTGGGATGTACACGGATGTGTGTACATGTACATGTATCTAGATGCACGTATCTAGTAGGCTTAGTATCTAGATGCACACGTACCTGTATGCCAGCATACAGTACATACCTGTACATCATGTACACCAGTACACTGTTTATACATGTACATGTACTATAGCGTACCAGGTTTGTATACGTGTACAGTATGTACAATGTATGTTCATGTACATGTACATGTACGTGTATGTACACGTACTGCGTACGTGTACACGTACGTAATGTATGATATGCAGATCTATGCACTTCAATGCAGATTGTGGTCAGGTCACTGTGAGTTCAAGGGGGATGAACATGTACATTGTACTGTATTGCACAACATGCATGTATGTACATGTACATGTACGTGTACATGTACATGTACGTGTACAGTACGTGTACAGAATACTGCATAGTAATTATTCCAAGATATAATACAAATCAAATGCATACATGTACTGTAGTGTACGGTAGATGTGTGGCACATTTGATTCTCCCATCCCTGCTATAGAGCACACAGATGCAAATTACATGCGCAAGCGCAAGCGCTGTGTACTGCCACAGTAGCAATAACTGATGAGGTTAAGCCCCCTACAGTACATACACGTACATTACAGACAGTACAGTTATACATAGTACGTGTATGTATTACCATTCCTCCATATTGCATACACTGCATGCAATGTACAGTCTACATCCCCTTGAACCCAATGACATGACCACAATCTGCATTGTAGTGCATACTACCGTACCGTAGTAACCGTACATCTGCATATCACACCTATACATGTACGTACATGTACGGTACATACATGTATGTGTACAGTACATACACCGGCGACCGCCATGTCAGTTGTTGCTCAATGGGGCAGGGATGGGCCTTGCCACACATATTGCGGGGCACCAGCATCTCCATCATCCAACTGTGTGTATACATATTGTCTCTAGATTATTATACGGCCCACAAACATTGGGAAAACAGAGAGTGATGATAGAATAAACACTTCTTATTTCTAAATGTATTGTAAGGTGGTCTGATATTTGTAAATATAAATGTACTGGGATGGATTTCACAAAGCCTTACGACGCATCAAAACTCAACTTACGATGGATAACCCATCGTGAGTTTCCATAGATCATATATTTCTGTGTAATCTCTCATCGCCTTGCGATTGATCGTAAGTTACGATGGGTTTGGTGAAATCGACGCCTGGTACGCATCTGAAAAATATGTTAGTGGTTGGAAACCAAAACACGAAAATGAAAAGCGCAAAATAATTTGTGGTCAGATTGCGTCAACTCGCTCCTACACGTACATTGTGCAATGGCTTCAGTGTTGCATTACGGAGATCCATATATGTACATATTCAATTCACCAATGTGTAATGCAGTGAAGACGGAACTGCCATCAGCTCAATGATGTCATCCTCCCTATTTCCACTTTCCATGACACCGTTCTGTCTACTGGATTTCCCCTAACTATTTTTGTTGAGACAATCTTGGGGGAAACGCGTGTTTGTTCAGTTCTTGTTTCACGTCTTTCACTTCCCTCACAGTCACAGTGTTTTCTTTCCTCGTCAATTTGTTTTGCGACAAGACCAGACTTGAAGTTGACTCTGAACACCGGCCAAATGACCTAGGGTCGGTCGAACATGACGTCGGTCCACAAAATGTTCACACACAAAAAAGACCAAATCAGGGAACTAAAATGTCTACGAGAAATAGCCGGTGACGGCCAAATATTTGCTATTTTGTTGGCGATTTGAATGGATTCAAACCGGTGTATTTCTTCTACCAGCAGAAATTAACCCTTAGTGGGCCTCCATGGCTTTGTGGCCACTAAAATACATCAGTGCAGACTGCAGAGGCTTGGGATGGATACATGTCAAATCAAACCACCATTTCATGTCCAATTTAACGAGTGTTATAAAAAGTGTACATACATGTATAAAAAAACTTAAAATTCAGTGGGCCTGACGTTTCGATCCTAGCAGGACCTTTCTCAAAGGCAGAGTGACAAGGACAAAACACTTTGTCACTCTGCCTTTGAGAAAGGTTCTGCTAGGATCGAAACATCAGGCCCACTAAATTTTAAGATTTACATTTTGGTAATTTTAGTCAGTAAGCAGTTTGCAACATTTTTGTATATCACCTTAAGTCGTGTATACAAAACCTGTAAATAGTTAATAATTATGTGGAAATACTGACCTTTTTTTTATGGGTTTGCACACACTGTGCATGTACATGTATGTACTTGCAAGTTGCAACCCTGTTATTTTGTTTTGCATGGGAATGAATTCAAGCTAATTACTATACCCAAGACTAAGAAGGCCAGAGGGGAGCTGGGGAAGAAAGGTCACTTGACCCAGGGCAAGAAAATCCAGATACTCACCAGACCGAAAATAAGTTGGGGGGGGGGATTAAATAAAAAAGGAGGGCGAAGTTGTTGGTTTAATGTGCATTTATGACTCTGCACTCAACATGGCATTTCCTAGAGAATTTATCAATCATAATTATTAATCTTAAAACTTAGTGGGCCTGACATTTCGATCCTAGCAGGACCTTTCTCAAAGGCAGTAATCAAAGGCAATAATCATAGTTATTGTCTGCTCTTTTCAACTGCAGATAGCTCTATCTAATTGTGCACGTTAGTCGTTACCAACATGTTTTCAATTGTTGTGAAGAACATTTTTACATGTCAACCAAAAATGAAGGCTTAAAAAAAATTTCATACAAATAAGTGAGGCTGCACACTACCTTCTGGTGGCCAATTGTAATCAGTGAACATAATCAATATGTGTTTGTACTTTGTAGTACTTTGTACAAAGGCAACCAATCATGTATTTCAAAACTGAATAATAGACTGCTATCATTGTATCCAAATTCAAAAATTCACAACACACAATGAATTTTGCCTCCAAGGGAGTTTTGCTGTCCCACAACTGACCTAATGATGATGAGTGTCAAAAGTATATGTAGACGTATCACTATCAGCCTATAACAGGAATGGTACACCTGTACATTCCCCTGTTCTGACTTGGTAAGGGACTTCAACTTGCTCAAGTAATGTTGTGTGGCCTTTGTACTACTTGTAGGAAAAAGAAGTGCAACGGATGCAGTCACCCCAAATGACATTTTTCGTTCACGGGACTCGCTTCACATTTTACTGCCCTGCATGTGCAGACATGTGCATCACCTGAAGTTGCAGGTGCATGAAGGCCCAGGTACTGGATACACGCACGCCGCATGGACTGCAAGTCTCGTGAATATTTAAACAGGGCAGCCCACCTGCAGCCTGTGATGTAAACATCTCGTTTATAATTCAAGGGATTAATTAGCGTCCTGAACAGACGGCGTCTGACTTTGAGCGAGGGAAAGGCTCATTAGCGGGTACATGATGTAACGGCCAAACAAGCAAAGTCCACTTTCCAATACTTCACACACAATGCAGAGAATATATGGAGCATGCAGTAGGCAAAGGGACATACAGTAGAGTGTCGTCTAGTTTCAATAGAAACAGTCGGACAAATCGACCCAAATGACTCACGGTATATTAATCCACCGACTTGAGTCTAACATCCGGCTGTTTCTAGGTCCGCCCCTTCCCCCCAAAAGGGGGGTCGGACCGGATCGAAGGTGAGGCTATTGTGTTCCCCCAAGAAGAGAAGGGGGTAGCTGAAAGTGGGCTCCCATCATCCATGCACCTAGCCTACAGGGGCGGACAGGGGTGCCATTGTGCCACATAGCAGCGGAGTCTGGCTATTGTTGCTTGACAGTGAGGGGACAACGGGTGACGGATTTAGTGACTGGTGGAGGGGAAGACTTGTTGGTGCACCTTGTATGGGATTACACTCAATGGCCGCCAATCGATGGAAGCAATTACCCACATCCTTGTTTGGCTTCGTCGAAAAGAGGAAGACGAAAATCCGGTTGTAACATATGCTACACTGTGCATGGCATTATGTAGAGTTTAGATGATGTACATGTACTTAAAGTTTAAATCCTCCAGAGGTCTGCATATAATTGAATTGAAAGTTGGTTACAAATTGCCTGGTATGGATTTCATGTCTTGCAATTCCATCGTGGATGGGTTTCGTAGAGTCAGCCGAATCGCAACTCAATCGAGTCAAACAAACTTGGAAAAAAATTGGGAAACCTGATTGGGAACTTTCAAATTGATTCAGCTGCCTTCAAACAAAGCCCTACAGATTCTTATGCATTAATTACTCACCATGACTGAGATTGGTAAAATTGGAATTAAATCACTTCATATCTGTTCTTTTCGCTTTGTGAAGTCTGTTAAGAAATTAAGATAAGGTCCTTAAGAATGTTAAGCCTGAATGTCTCACTGCAGGGCCATTCCCATTACGAAAATAATAGCGATTTGAAAAAAGGGGTGTTTTTGTCGTGTCCGCACACTCCGCACAGGCCAAATAATCGCAGTTCCTAATATATTGCCTCCTATCTTCACGGCAGAAATTCTGTGGCAAAATGTCAACTCAGATTATAATCCTCGAGGGAACCAACAGTCCGAGGAAAATTGAAAAAAAAATAGGGATTAATTACTCAATGCTGACTGGGGTTTATATTTACCCCCAAGCAAAGGATAATCCCCATTATAATTTCAAGTTGTTTTGCAGATTTTCAATGCCACTAAGAATGAACAGAAAATGAGGAAATCGACAGATCTCAAGGCATAGTATGCCCTTTCAAAGTTGACATATTTTTGCCAGAGGGCAATTTGTCGAGGACTTTCTATTAGCCGCTAACTTGCTACGCCCTAATCTGCTTGGCTGTGAGGTTGTAATTCCCAGTCACCGATTTACAAAAATATTTTGTTGCACATTTTGAAAGTATATAATATGTATCCCTGCATGTTTGAAGTACTCAAAGCAGCCTATTGATCTTGGCATTGGGCTATTATACGTAGCTAACAACGTACAGAGAATTTGAGGGAAAGATACAATTATACTCCTCCAAAATGCTGAATTCTTAGCTTCTTTTCAGAACCACAAACACTCACAAAAGAGATGTTTCCGCATGGTGTCACCACCATCCAGCCTTGACTTTCAGCCTCCACCTTCTTAAATAGGCTGAAATCTCACTGGGCAATGGGTTTTGCTATCCCCTTACCCCTGCCTTGCAATGAACCATGTAGCAAAGAACCAAAGACGATTAAAAGCCATAGACTAACGAGCCAAAAGCTAACGGGCAAATATGCCGGTTAAATGAAAGTTTTATAACTGCCCCATGTCATGTACAAATTTACTCAATCTCGCTATGGGTCAGTTTCCCTGACAGTCTCTGCGTCTCGTTCCCACTTGTTTGGGTCCGCACTGTCTCGCCATTGGCCAATTTGTCTGCCAGCTTGGAGATGCACGGAAAATTCTGCGGACACAAATCCGATCTGATTCCCCTGTAATGTGATCAATCTGTGTACATAGCAGCACAGCATCAACAGTGTTTATCAACAGAGTCACCATCAGAATTAAATTACAAAGCTTGGTTCCGTTTTTTGAAGAAAAAAAAGGGAAAACTGCACCACTTTGCACCACGTTGACCACGACCTCTGAATGTCGGCGCTGTAACTTTAAGATTGAGTCATTTCAGATCGTGGAAAGAACATGCATACACAAATAAAAAAATAAAAAAAATTATTCAGGATTTATTTGAAATTATTTGAATAGCTTTGTTCACTTCACAGTCAATGCTTCGTCAAATATGACAATAAGGAAATTAATGTCGTGTAATAGAGGGCAAAAGACGTCGAGGAAGATCGGCAACATCTTGATTTCAAGATGTCAATGAGACTATAGGACTGAGTTGCTCAGCAGCATCCCATCTGTTAGCTGATAGGGAAGGTTGGCGTGATCTCATCCATGCAACAGCAGCGCAGTGTGCACCAAGTACCAACAACCATGGAGGTACCTCCATGCACCAACAGACTAAAAAGGGAGATATTTCAGGTCAGTAACCGGTAAGCATTACTGACCTGAACATTTTTGTATGATGTTCAATCAAAACAGACAATGACAGAGTCATTCTAAATCTCAACTTTCTCAATTACATATGTTCTGTGATCAATAAAATACTACTCCTTGAACGGACATATCAGATTCTTGGTATGGCATGATTGGGGCGCACACAGACTGCACCGATAATTTACCAGTAGTACGGTACTGAATGTCATGTACGTGTGTACATGTACATGTACATGTACCTCAGGGGCCTCATGCACTGTAGATGTACGTGTTTCCATCAGATGATCTGCTCCTCATAAGTGATGAGGCATTTCGGTGCGTCCTCCGGTTGCGCAAGAGTTTGACCGGGGCACGAGGGGGCAGTGTGATTCACGACGGCAGGGTATGAGTAATGGTGTGACCAGCTAGCACTGGCCGTCCGTCCATGAGGCACGAAGCCTCGGGTGAACAGTGGCCCATTACGAAATGAAGGCGTAGGCCCGGACTTGGGGCATCATCTTTCATTTCCCCCTCCGATTATAAATGTCACCGCTATTCAAATGCAAGCTTTTGACCACAATTTTGTTGGGGACAAGTACTCTCCTGGAAAGGACAATGAATCTTTTCCCAGACAATTAAGCCATATAATGTGATAATGCGCTGCACAGTACACTTCCATGTCTAGGACTATTCAGCAAAAGCATTGATCATACATGTACACTTACTTGTCTGCACAATATGTAATTACTGGTTGAAACACACAAGGACACGCACAGGTCTGCCTCAGATGTATTGCACAGTATAAATTTACACATCTTATAAATTTACAGGTCTTATTGCCTCCCTGTCTACCTTTCCTCTTGTAGTCCATTTTATGTCATCCGTGTCTTAGAAATTCTCCCATTCCTGTCTGGTTTTGTCCTTGTTTTTCTTTGAGAAAGGTCCTGCTAGTATTGAACTGATAGTAGGCACTTTAGGGGAAAATTTGTTTTGGGTTATTTGCTTTTAAAATGTTTACAGGGTGAAAGGGCAGATCAGTAGCATTACAAAACATTTTAAATTTTTGAAAAAGCACATTCCATTCCGGAGATATGAATTTTTTACTTCATTTTATTGTAATGACAAAAGGAGTCAGATGTCAAAGGTCATTCTCTTTATTTTCTTTGTTTTAAGGATGGCACCGTACAATTCACATAAAACAGCCTTTACTAGCTTCTAAATTAAAAAATACTTATTGTATGGACATGAAACTTTCAGGATATGTTGCATGTATGCTAAGCTGTCTTTCTGGGCAAGATAAACAAAATCGAACAATTAATTATGTATCTTATTTGCATATTAATGACAAAAATTTGCAAAGAAATGTATTTTGTGCTGTCAACAAGACCCATACACTTGAGAGGGATTTGTATTTTGTAATAATTATTCCCTCCATTTATCAGAGGAAGCACCTTGCTCATTCTGTTGGTTTAAAATGTCACAATCTAATTTGTGACTCAATTTGCTTACTAATTGGGTCTAATTACAGAATCCTGAAATTGACATACATGAAGTTGCATTTACTGACTTCCAACTATTTGTCACACGAGGATGAATCTTTAAATGTACTTTTATAATATACTTTTAAAGCTGTACTTGATAAAAGCAAGTTAAACAAAATAATTAATGAGTTGTACATCTTATTTGCATATTAATTAATTAAAGTTTTTCCATTATACAATACCATATAAGGGAGTTCTGCAGTTTGCAAATTACATTCCAACAATTTATCAGAGGAAGCACCTACATTTGTTCTGATGGTTCAATAAAGTTACAAATTAACTCGTTATTCAATTTGCATACTAATTAGCTCTAATGAGAAAGAGCATATGACCTGACCGAACATGTATGCAGCTTCTCTACAGGAAATTTAATCTACGTTCATATTTGAGTGATATACAAAAATTGTTGCAAACTGCTTACTGACTCAAATTACCAAAATGCATATCTTAAAATCTAGTGGGCCTGACGTTTCAATTCTACCTGGACCTTTCTCAAAGGAAGAGAAAGGTCCTGCTAGGATCGAAACGTCAGGCCCACTACGTTCATATTTGTTGATATTTTCTACAGTCTATTAGTATTACATTGTTTGGGGGAATTTTTTTTTGCAAGTATAAGCCATACCACAAAGAAACAATCCAGCATCTAATTTTGCATATTATATATATATATATTAACAAGTTACAAATAATTATTCAAAGACTTTCAAACAGTTACAAGTTTGTGAAATGTTCGCAGAACCATCGCAGATAGATAGCCATGGGATGTCCAGCTGAAGAGGGGCCGGGCTGATCACAGGCAGGCACATCAGAGTCCGACACATTACCTTTAATGGAATAGTTAAGGAATTTTGATTTAAGGTTAGATAATGATAGCGAGGGGAATGTACTAAGAAACGCACAGGTAACAAAACATTAATTTTACTGCACAAACTTTACTAAAATGCTTTTAGGTTGCTTGCTTCAAGTTTTTGTGTTTATTTTGTGGGTTACAATAATTAAAAAGGGCTCAAGAAAATGTTGCTCAAGAACTGAAGAAGTCAATAAATAATTCGACCTTTAATGAAATTACATCGATTGTATTGAATAAGGACACCGATTCATCAAGCAACATTAGGGGCGAAATGACAGTTGGCGGTGTCTGACAGGATATATGGATCGAGGTGGTTGGGAGTCCGTGATTTAGCTTTTACTTTTGCCATTTTATAGGACCATAATTTCCCATAAACAAACAGTTTGAGTGAGAAAACGACGGTCGCAAACGGTAAAAAAGTCGTCCTCCACTTTAATATCTTGGTTGAATTTTCACTAAAAAAAACCTAGTGCCATTTTTAACTATCACCACGTTACTTAAACACTGAAATAAAGCTGCGAATGAAGCCAGAAAAGGAAGATAAAATTCACGGAACACTCCGAATATCGGGAATTAGACCGGCCATGACACTGGGCCGGGTACCAGTGCCATGCAGGCATGCATACCACAATACACTGTGCACGCGTACGTTCGGTTACCACTACACGTCAGTACAGCACGTGCATATACAGTATGTACGTATACGTTGACAGCTCAACAAAACTGCAGCACTATCATTTTGATTTCCCTTTCCGTTGCTTTTCCCAAATCGTAAAATCACTGACATCCACACCAAAATGAAGCTTAAATATCAATAATTACACGTACCTTAGTTCCCTGGTGATTTCCTTTCGAAAAATCGTTCTGAATTTTTCAAAATTTCGTATCTCAGCTCTCCATACTCCGATTCACGTGGAACTCACACCAGGGTAAAGCACATTTCCGGATCTATTCGGAAATGCCCACGATGAAGCTTTACAGCCAATCACAACGCGCGGATTCCTTCCGGAGAATTTCGCACCGAAACCGAGCGCACACGAAGTGCCGCGAAAAGCGTTGCCGGGTCATGACCTTCGAGATCGGCACAAGAAAAATGATCGCAAAGGCCGCACACGCGTTACTTCTCTCGCCATAAAACACGATTTACATGGAATTTGAAGTTGATTTTTTGGGGAAGTACAGAGGATGTACTCAGAATGACTGTCTCCAAATTTGAAAACGATAGGTTGTGTGATTTGTTTAAAATGAATTTTTAAAGTTTATATGGACATTGAGACTGGATGGTCGTTGTGTGTGCGTGCGTGTGTACAAGTTTTGGTCTCCTGTAATTCGACACCCCACTGAAGTGCCTACTGATAGGCCTTCCACACTCTGTATCATTGTATCAGAGCCTCAGAGGAATATTCACAATTTCAATTTGGTCCTTAGTCTATTGATAGTTTACTCTAGGATCTTGATAAAAGTTGTAGTTTTAGTTTTCATTTGCATTAATATTTTATACTACACAAATTGTACTATTTTGCCATCCAAACAGTCTGGAGAACCCCATGACATGGGTGTTCATACAAATGGAAGCACTTTCTATAGCCACACCACATCTGGAAGTTTGCCAATGCAAACAATGGTGAACTCCACAGGTGGTTCACAATGCATGGGCACTGTTGACACGTTGATCAGCAACAAATTCAGGGAATCCTGTCTGCCTGCCATTTGCATACAATTCAACCTTTTGTGAAGAACGTCACAACTTATTGTAATCTGTCTGAAAAAAGGGTCCTACCAGTACCATCATCAAAACTTCAGACTCCTCTAACGTTTTTAAGATTTCTATATTTTTGGTTTTCCAAGCAAGTAAACAGATTTTCTTTTTGTCATTATTAAAAATAAGTAGCTCTATGTAACACTATCATTCTTTCAGTAAAACATTTGGCCCAGTAAAGCAACGATTTCTTTAAAACTCAACCGGCATGCAAGAGCTGTCCATACAAACTGTCAATAACAGTTTGCTCTGATCAAACTTTTCTGTCAAACAAACAAAGGAAAAACTGACTGGCAACTTAGAAACAATTTTGAGAAATGGCAAAGAAACATTTTGCTGGACAGGAACTTGTGCGCCACCGCTCTTCCATCTGAGCTATCTGCTATCTTTCAAGTCTTATTAATTTTATCTGCTCTTAGTCTTAGTAACATATTGTGTAGATGTGGTGGCCTTCCCAGATAGTCAACCAAACCTTCCACTCCATAGTCTAACCTTGTTTTCAATGGCTTCCATTACTGCCTACTGAGATGACAGACTTCTAAAGATGTCCATGGGGGAAAGGTCATTTCCGAGGATTACTCAGGGTCAAAAGTTATCAAATGTACTGTCAATGTGCATGAACCAGTAGACAGACTGCCACTCCAACAAGATTCCTTACGGCACATAGAGACATAGATCTCTCCCAGACAGTGGATACCATGTCCTTGGCTCTCTGATCTTACAGATGTTTACAATGATGGTACCGATTCTAGGAATGCAGAGGGGATGGACGGCCTCCCTGGTACCACCTCCCTGGTACCACTGACATGCATCTGCCAATTTGGGGGTCGAAATCTAACGCCATCTTTTGGGGGATTCAGCAAAAAATGTATCATTTCTCCCCCATCTTGGGGGACAAGTTTGAGCCAGAGGGCTGTCTGGGCAACTGCTGGAATTCCCGAGGGCTGATGTTTGATCTAGAAGACTCTGTTTCAACTGCCACTGTAATTGTACTGCATCGATTCATTGTGAAACAGTTGAGGTTTGAAGTGGTCTATGATGGACTTGAACAGTTTTTACAATGACAGTTTGTGCATTATTCCATGGGTGAGATTCAACCACAAATCTTCCGCTTTCTTCTGTAAACGTCTCAACCACTTGACCACCAAGATGGTTGTGGTTATGCGGTGGACTCCAATTTGTATCACAGAGGGTCCTGCAGTCTCAATCGTAGACATTTTAATGATTTTGAGAAGGCAGAAAACTAGAAATGTATTTCAACATAGGGTTTGCAATACCCAATGTAAAGTTGGTGCTCACTACTCAATGCACACTTAAGCCGCGTCCGCACTGGACTTATTTTTTACCGAGCCCGTGGGTAACATTCCAATGGGTAAATCTTCCCGGCGTCCGCACTTGGACTTTCGACTCGGGTAAACTAACCGAGACGACGCAGTAAAACTAACCGACTGGCGCGTAAAAACGCAAGAGGGCGCTATGGTGGTGACCTTTCACCGGATGTAAATACCATAAAACTACGACACGTCGACCCTGCTCGAAAAGTAAACAACATTGTTGTATTGGGACCATGGCACGTCACGTGGTATTTAGGGCCTCTGGCAATGCGGGGCGCCGGATGTGGTTTTTTACCGAGTCGTTTACCGAGACGTCGTGTCCGGATTGGACTTTTCGGCTCGGTTAAACTGACCTGGTCAATTTAACCGGGCAGAAGTTGGTCGGTTAAACTACCCACTGGAGTCGGGTAAGTTACCTGGGAGGAAAACTTTCTGGCTGTCCGCACTGGACTTAAAATGGTCAATTTACCCATTTGCTCGGTTAGTTTACCCATTTTAAGTCCAGTGCGGACGCGGCTTTTGATTGACTGACACCTCGAAAAAAAAAAAAAAGGAAAAAAAAACAGACAGCTCAGATGGGATTCAATCCTAGTAATCCGGTTTTCTAGTCCAGATATCGTAACCACTGGACCACTAGGCTGAATGCGGTGGGCCCAAATCCTAAATACAGTATGATTTTACTTGAGTGAGAATGTAATTCCATGAGGGATTCAAGTCGTATCATATCTAGGATTTGCCTTGCACTGCCTTAGAAAAGTCAGCACCGTACACCGAGGGCTTACTTTTAGTATAACGCTCAAGCTTCAATGCATTCCATCCCCCCCCGATTCGACACCGTCCTGTCCCCGCATGCGCTGGATTAGTGACGTATCAGTAGGCAAAGCTGACACCCTTGCACTGGCCACTGCCATACATCTCCCCAAAAAATAATCCAGTCCCGGCTCGCAACAGTGACTGCAAACTGCAACCCCATAGATCTCCAATCTACCACGACTGAGCATGGAATTGTGATGGATTGATTGCAAAATTGATATGGCCCATGGCCGAAAAAAAAGAAAAAAAGTTCACTGTCAACGAACAGGAGAAAGGCAAAGTAAAACCCTAAGCTTTACCAAGAAAAAAAACCCATAAAATGGAGTGAAATCATAATTTCCACAAGCATAGTGTTGACACCTGTCCACTTTTGTTGTTCAGCACAAAAGGGACAATATATTTTGCTAGTTCTTCGTAAATACATAAATCAACAACCACACAGAGGAATGATCCTGCTAGGATCAGTATGTCAGCCTCTCTAAAAAAAAATAAAAAAAAAATTAAATGCACAGCAATGATACAGACAAAAACAGGAGATGATTTATCAACCAAACTGGCTTCAGCTTAGCTTTGCCTAATATTATGAAGAACTGAGGAAGGCAGGTTTTACATTAAATTTTACAGTTCAGGGACCAACCACAATTGA
Source organism: Luidia sarsii (assembly GCA_949987565.1). Lineage (NCBI taxonomy): Eukaryota > Metazoa > Echinodermata > Asteroidea > Paxillosida > Luidiidae > Luidia > Luidia sarsii. The sequence goes on from OX465115.1 coordinate 15,193,976, forward strand.
TGGCATCTTCTCTTGCGAGTCGCCTTGAGTCCGTGCCATGAAGTCCCTAATGCCAGACATGTTCAGACGTACATACAGGAAATCTTATTATGGAACTCAGTGTCTGGGAAGTGTGTGTCTCATAGCGATGCACAATTCCTGTGAATGAATCACTCGTTGATGTCAGACTTGGCAGTGACAGTGGAAGACAGACTAATGATACCACAAATGGCAAATTCCAAACAAAAAGGCTGTCAATTGAAACAATTTTGAGAAGATTTCACTCGACCGGGACTTGAACCCGAGCCCTCTACATGTGTATGTGTACATACATACAATTAATTTGATATTAATTAATGTAAATAGGCTAAAAAAAAATGAGCCTTACAAACCAAAGAAATAGGTAAGATTTAAGAATAACAAATTTGGACTTCTAAACCCTGACTCTAATCACAGGAGTCTGAAAAATTTAATTGTTTACAATTACATTAAATTGAGGTATTTTTGTCTAGAAATGTGAGTTATTTTATTTTTTCTGACAATTTTTATAAGTTTCTCATCATCATAATTATCATACAGCCTTACAGGGTAGGATAATAAATTCCTGGCATATATAATTTGTTTTTATATCATACTAGGGGTTACAGGGGAAAGTAATCACTTATCTCGAATTTCACATTTCATATATTTTCAGTTTCCAGTATTACAAATATGAAATAAATCATGTTTGAGAATTTAGGGATTTCAAAAAAAACAAGCTCATGAAGCAATTAACTAATGTAATAATATCCTGGGAAAAGTAATCCCCGAAATACTAAGCAAAACACTGAATCCCCGCGGTTTGAGTATGACTTTCTAAGCTACTGAACACTCTTTTCATATATTAAAATTAAAAATGGAAATATTCACGTGCATAATTTAAATCATGGGACACCAAAATAACATTTCACAATCGCGCTCACAAATTAAAAAAAAGGGCAAAATCGTTCGTGTTTACTGAGAAATGATGCCCAATACTGTCATAAAGAATCAGTGGTTTATATTTAGAAAATAAACACACAATTATTGATGAATGGTATTAAAAAATACTAGCATAATTATACAGGCAAGTTTGCAGACAGCGAGTGTGCTTTCTCGGAACGAATGCCGACGGTGCGATGTGACCACACGGTGCGACGAACGGCTCGGTCTCGCTACCTACCTTGGCAATTCACCCCACCAATTAAGGCCACCAGTAGGGCCACAACGGCCCCACCAGCCGGCCAACTCCGCAGCATCGTCTCGGTAATTTCCCTGGGCTCCTCCTGGCGGGCTTTCCTCCCGTGGTTTTTATCACGAATTTATTCACCGGACAAGTAAAAATCCAAGCGAGCGAAACGGAGAGGGTCTCACATAGGAAAATGGCCGCAGCGCACTTGTCGTGTCGCTCAGGAAAGTCGGTCTCAAAATAGACACACAACTACAGGTGACGTGATGGGCGAGTCCATTATGGCCCACGGGTTGGGTCCCGGTCTGAGGGGGCAGCAATAAATTATGTTGAAGAGGTCTTCTCACCAAAGTGATTCATTTCCCAGTAATATCTCTTCTCCTTTGCAGACTAACAATTATAATCCATACTTTAAAATCAAAGAATCTGAATAATACTGAGATTTATGTTTTATTGATTTTATCTTATAAATTGGGTTTAACACTTTCACGTGAAATGGTAGCTCCTGGTTACCTGTGCTCGGTTAACCTTCATTACTGATAGGCTCTTCCTTATTGTCATTTCCTCTGCTACCTACTGAAAACTTGACGTAAGCTCAATTTCTGTCTCGGTTTCACTGAGCAAGACAGAAGAAATGACAGGCACAGACTTAAAGTAATCACTCCCCCATGGCAGAGGTAAAACCCGAAGATTTACAGGTCTGTAGACGTCACGAAGGGTTGAACCACACACCCACAGAGGGAGTAATGTCGGAGGGGAGAAGAGCCATATTGTACTACTGCGCTATGGTCCACCTGATCAGTGTCCGTTTGATCGCAAATCTTAATTGATTGTGTGGTCTTATTGCCAAAACAACCTGAGTATAGCCTATTCCCAATGTATATCCTCCTCGATTATTGTGTGAATTCAAAAATAAATGCGAAACTGATGGAATGTTGGAGATACTGGAAAGAAAAGTCAAGCAGTCACCCCGAATTTTGTTTTAAAGGTGTCGAAACTGTTTGTTTTCCCTGATCTCCCCATCCCTCAATCATGAGTGTATATCGATCTGCATCCCACTCCCTTCCTTTTTGTCCTTCCTCTGTCATGTGTGTCAGGGCTTTCCTTCCCCTGACTGTCTATGCTTGTCCTTGTCACTTTGCCTTTGAGAAAGGTCCTGCAAGGATCGAAACGTCAGGCCCTCTACTTTTGTAAACAAAACAAAAATCAAAATAGAGCGCGGCTTTCAAAAGTCCAATCAAATTTCAATTGCAATTTCCACTGATTAGTTGAAATCTCCAGGACAAAGTTCCTTCTTTTTGGTTTTTTAGAATCAAAATAGTTTGTTCCTGCCGTTGAGCAAGGTCCTGCGGGAATCGGGCTGTCTCAATTAATGAGATTCAAGACGTTTGTTTGGGGGTCTACATTTATTTTAGCGGAATTAAGTGCGACTCAACTTGCCGAGTGGTAACTAGGCAACCACTTTTGCAATTTCGTTTTCGTTTTCCTTTCGTTAACCGTTACAGTCGGTCAAAAATCCATTAATCAATACCCTATGGAGTTAATTAAATGTATTAATAATTGTACATACAATTAAAGCGGCAGATCGCGGTGGGGGAAAGCTTTCCGCTCGGATGAATTATTTGCAATCTGCAATGAAACAAAATCGCCAATTCAGTACCACGCATTCCTATGCATCAACATTACTGTGTATAGCCCGCGGCCGTTAATTATGCATGTGAATGGATTAATTATTGCTTGAATGACATCTGCCGGTGTGGTTCAATACACACAGATGGAGAGTCTGTACTCTCTTTTGTATTATGCTGTTTCTCTCTATTATTTTAGTACTGACCAAGTCTCGGCCAAGGTCAGGGATGGGAGAGTGTCGCATTATTACGGCGACCCTCGGCCGATCGCGCGCCACCTCCGTGTATGTTGTAAGATACTCGCCGTACACTCCGCCTCGCGCGAGTGACGGAGAGAGAAAAAAAAGTGGGAAAGAGATTAGTTGCAATGAAGCGTGGACACGCACTGGGGTGTGACGCATAGATGGTGTGTGTACTGTGTTTGGTGAGAGAGGAGGGGAGCGAACTTCATTGCGTGAATATTCCCGAAAATATTCCCGAATATTCTGCAGACCACAATTCCCAAGAGCCGCTATGAAAACCCGATAAGCGTGACATTATAATGACCTCCGTTGAAACAATAAGTAGTCCGACATAATTATTTTGGCAGTGGCTGTTGTTACGGCAGTCGTCCGTGTGGTTCCCTGACTTGATTGTATTTCGTCAGCATTGCAGGCTGGTTGAACCAGTCTATTAGCTGATAGTCTGGTTCCAAGAGCTAAATATCCTGACAAATACTGTGAAGTCATGGAACCACACGGACGACTGCCGTAACAACAGCCACTGCGAATTATTTTATATAGGCTACAGACAATGTTGCCATAATTTATGTATACTGCTTCATAGGCCCTAGATAATTATAATAGGCATTGGGCAAAGCTCTGATGAGCACTCGGTGCGTATACGAAGAGCAGGGTAAACCCTCATTGAATATGTACTGCTTGCTGACCAGAATGAACATCTCGAAAATGTACAGGGCCTGACGTTTTGATCCTAGCAGGACCATTTCACAGCATGGAATGATTATAACGAAACAAACTTTTTGAGGACAAGGCCTATAATAGCAACGATACTTTCATGTGATATTTCTACTGCTTTTGAAGTGCGTGTGGAAACTCTTTGGTTGGCAACTTTGCATAATAATTATGTAAACCGGAACTTTGGCTTGCAATCTGATCCATTTTTTAATGACGAGATTGTTGCAAACAAGCCTGGCGTCTCGATCATAGCAGTAACGTTCTCAGAGGCAGAGAAAGGTCTTTGAGAACTGCAAGGATCGAAACTTCGGCCCCTCTGAATCTGAAAATGCCTGTCAAGAAGCGGCTATTGTCCTCAAGATGATTGAGTATAAGGTGGAGAGGAACTCGACAAAAATGCGAATGAGGGAAGGGCATAAATCACCGAGGATTCACACCGTAGCAATTGGCGGTACCTTTTCCCTTTTTGTCGATCTCACAACTCGGCCGGCACCAGAGTTTATTGGTTCCCGACTCCATGACGGAGAGGGAGAGGGGGGGGAGACATATCGGCGTGGTTGATTCGATCGCTGAGAGATGGGAATAAAATGAAGCGGGTTGCGAGGACCACTGGGAATTCATCTATAGGGCTACGTACCGACATGTGGGCCTCCAATACTTATAATAATGTCTGAGTCTTATTTTTCCGTGACTTGGAGTTAGACTTGAGTCGTGATAATAAAAAAAAATGACTCGGACTCGTGACCTGTGACTCGATGAAAATGATGTATACCGAACGTGACTGTACTTGTTTCTGCGTCACTCCTCAATGCTATCCCGTATTAAAAAAATATTTCATAATAATTGGCCACTAATAGGCCTAGAGGCCGGCAGAGGGCGCCCTGTCTGTCAGAATTGACTCTCCTGGGGGCGATGAAGAGCTAGCTCTGTAAACCGCCAATAAAGCCACACCAACTGTCTCTACACAGAATGATCAAACACGTGAGATTTGGAGTAAATACCCAAAAAAATGTTGCAAACTGCTCCCTGACTGGAATGACCTGCAATAATATACATCAATCTCAAAAGAGGGCCTGACGTTTCGATCCTAGCAACGTGAGATTTGGAAGAATTTTAAGCCGAACGTGATGTTTTGATACTATCCCTGAATTGCGTACTTGGCTATTTTATTTGATATACCGTGCAAGCATACCGGTACCTATTTCTAATTATCAAAATATGAATTCATATTCACTGTCACCCAAGGAAGGCTGTCCAAAAATGTGGCAATGTGTTTCAAATTTCATTCATAAGGGAAATCGACAATTGACATTAATTTTGTGACTCGTGACTTTCAGAGATATAATTTGGACTCGGTCTTAATATTTCCGTGACTCGAACACAATGTAATAATGCTTCAGATGCGGAGTGTCTCTCGTTCTATGTAGGCCTACAATATCGTCTTGCGCGTATAATAATGTTTCAAGGATTCTGTATAAAGCTAGTTCAAGGCTGATGCTACTAACAAAATCGTTTATGAGTGGGCGGGTGACCAAATTAAGCGTGCTTTCGTGCACGGAATCTTTGGGACATTTTTTTCGGCTGAACGTGACGCAATAAGCGCTGCTCGGCTTATAGACCGCATCATTTTCGTCAACCAGCGACGGCCGGCTACCAATTGACAGTGGCACGCGCAGGGCTGCACACACTCAGGCGACTCGACGGCTACCAGGGAAAAACAACCTTGGGCTTGAGATCCTGGTTGAAATTAAAATACTATATCGGTCAACCAATAAAGTGTGGGGCACCGTTATAGACCTATAAGTTATCCAAATTTACGGCATCACAATGCGCTATCATATAGGGCCTATTGGCACTATCATGGCACAAATCGGACACCGTACCATCATGTAAATAAAAAAACCGGCCATGGCTGCTGCCTTTTTTCATATCACGGCTAATTATTCCACTTGATGTGGAGAGGTATGATCGATACAGTAATATAGCTGGCATGAGTCAGTTCTGCCTTTTCTCAGGGCCGATCAGATAATCGATTCCTACCTCGTTAACTCCGAACGCTCGGCCAGAAAGTGCCACAGGGGCATACTATACTCACATAGAGCTCTGTGTAGAACTCTGTGGAACGGCGGCCATTTTTTTTTTTAGGTATCGGCCATCTCTTGTTACAACCAACGCCTTACGTATAATGTAACACAAATTGACAAATTGACAGAATTTCTAGCCAATAATGTATCAGTTACATTATCCGTTGGAAGGTAACACATTATTGGGTTGAGTTTTTTGGGGAGTTGCATTATCCGTTGAGAGGTGATACATTATCGGTTTAAAATTCATGGTTCAATTTGTGTTACATTATCGCTTGGTGATACAGTATCGGTCAAGTATTGGTGTTGGATGGTCGGTTAGTGATATATTAGGCGTTGATTATTACATTATCAGTTGTGATATGCCTGCATGGAAGGCTTTCATCGCATGACCTCATAACGGTAAGACGCCTGAAGCTATGGAGGTGAACCGATAGCTCATTGCTCCCACTGCCTGCGCACGCATGGATGCGTGTGTGGCGCCCTCTAGCGCCAATAATGCCTCGACAAATCGCAAACCAACAATGTGCACTGCTCGCTGAATTTAAAGGTCTACAGAAACAGGATTTGAAAAAGAGCTAAAAACTCCCCTTAGGTAATGTTTACAATATAATCAATACAGAATTGATTTTGAAATTGTTTGTTTGTAATTTCGCCCCAAAACATTGAAAAAAGTCCATGTTCGCCCCGCCCTCAAAAATTCCCCAACGATGAGCATGTGACGTCACATTCAGACAGATACGTTGGGTTCTATAACAATACCGATTTATTTAACCCCAAGTTAATTTTGATTTCTGGACCAAGACGCGAATCTAAAAAAAACCACCAATGTACAGGGTCTCATAGGCGGAACTCCTCGAAAATGGGAGATGGCGGCGTGGTGACGTCACTGCAAATGTTCGGCACCCATTTCATTTCCCACGAGCGTTGGGGGCAAAGATGGACGTCTGGTTTATGGATTTGGGGGCGTCACTTTACTTCTGATTCATCAAAGTCAAGGTCACGGATTAAGGCCCAATGGCTTGGTAGATCGCAGACGCTGCACGAGTTTAATTAAGTCAACGTAACGCAGTTATCCATTTCCCCATCTCGGGAAGGAAGGAACACACCTTCGGGACGCCATCCGTGTCTTTTCTGGCGTTCTGTGCGAGTGGAAGTCTGTGGTCAATTAGTTCTGGTATAATGACATTTGTCATCATCTTGCACGCACTTGAAACGATTGCGTTATGTTCATAGAGACAAAGTAAAGCCACCGTGATAAAAAAAAGGCAGGATATTCACCCGGCAATGGCATCCTTCCCGCAAACGCTATTCTGCCGGTCCCTTAGTCTGATTCGCCAATCAGTGTCATCACATCATGTTTATGCAGCTCGGATTATATCAGCTGGATAGTGTTCAATTCCTACCGACCGACTTGGCACGATGCCAGTCCGTGGTGAACACCTTTCTGGTGAAATACCACCGCTAGAGGGCGCTACAACCGTCACAAAAGGTGTGCATTACCGCTATTGAATTGATAATCAAGTCATTCGACATAATTTATTAGTATTGCTAAAAGTAAACGCGCTAGAGATATTTCCAAAAACACCAAAAGAACTAATAGTAACTACAAACAAAAACAGCATAAATTAAAGTAAATGAACAGACTTTATGTTTGTGCCAATAAAGTACTGACATTGCCGTAACGATTTAGCAATGGACAAATAGGCCATTGGTATTATTATCGTTAAACAAAGATGTATGAAAAACAAAAACAAAACACCTAAAGTTGCTCCAGTTCACTTCTACAACCAACTGAAATTATGGATCAAAGTCACGCAAACAAATAAAGGAAGAAATTAAAGTAATTTCACAATAATAAAAAATAAAAAAAACCTGACCGGGAACTTTTAAACAATTTTGAAAAATGGCAAAGAAAACTTTGACTGGACTGGTCCAATCAAAGTGGAACTTTTGGAGTCACACCATGTAACACAGGTCTGAAAAGAGCTGTTTACTGAGTTACCGGCTCCTTTCAGAGCCTCACACTCCTTCTCAAAAGAGATGTGTTACGGGGTGTCACTGCAAACCTCCAACTTGGTATTTTCACCATGCAAACCTTCAAATCTCATCACATAACAACCCAACTTACCCAGCATCAGAGCAGGGTCACTAGCGGGTAGCCCTGGTCTATGCAGGGATTCTAATCAAACACACCCTTAGACTGCAGTCAAAATGTGTCAAAATAGTACACATGGATATCAGATAAGATACAAACCCTCATATCACATGAATGTTAGCATAAACCTACTTCAAACCTTGCATTGACCCCCAAAAAAGAAATGAAATATTACAACAGACCACAGACAGCTCTGTGTACCAATGAAACAAATCTGAAAATGTAAGATACAAGCACACAAGTATTTCATTGTCTGCACAGAAGCTCAGAAATTTAAATCAAAGAAACCCCCCAAAAAGGTTGCCAATGGCTTACTGACTTTTTAATTCAAAATTATACAAAATTAATTTCCAGGAAAAAATGTGGTCCTGACGTTGTGGTCCTAGAGGAACCTTTATCAAGAGAGGTAATTTCTCTGTTTTTTAGCAAGATTCTCCTTGAATCCAAATGTCAGGAGTCAGAGTGCATTTTGAAGAGGGGAAAAACAAAAACTTTGCGAAAGACAGACTGGGACATTTAATGCCACCAGCCCAACTCTGTTGCTTACACGGCAGAGGAAGGGATTGAGCGTCCAGCTCATAGACCAACACCTCGGGCAGTTTGCTTGGGTGAGTACCTGTTGAGGGGATGGGATGGGATGGGGGAGGGCTGGATCATTTGCTGGCTTGCTGAACCTGGGAGCCAGCAACCTCCAGGAGCTTATCACTGGGACCTGAAGAGAAAATGCGAAAAATGACGAGTTGGGGTAGAGAAGATGTCATTCAGAGGGTAGTATGGACTGGAGGAATGGAAAGACAGCATCGTGCTATTGTAGCAGTGTCGCACAGGAGTATCAAAGCTGAAAACACTCTAGATAAGGTGCCACAGTGACTACGCTCACCAATGTTTCCGGTGACTTTCTCAAAGTCGCTGAGCGCCTGGCTGGAGTTACTGGCCAGGAACTCCTCCTCCGTCGTGGACAGCTGCAATTGGAGGAACGGAAAGGAAATACGATGATAAGCACTCTTCACGCGTGGCCCAGAAACACCATAGTGCCATTAAGGAGTGGAACATCACTTGCTTCATGAAGGACCGTGACTCTTTTGTAAATGGGTTGCCTATGTTTTGCCTAAACAGGCCTAAATTAGCCGTTCTAAGCTCGTTATTGGTAAGTGAGAACCCATAACTTACCCATAACCCATAAGTTACAATTTCCAATACCATCACTTAAGACTGAGATCAAGAAATAACTGAATGTGAAGGCACGTGTTTTGCACTGTGGCCTATGGAAGCTGATTCGGTGGGAGGCGCGAGATGAGCGCCCTCGCTTGGCGGCATCCTCTTACCTTCTCTCCCAGCTTCCGGAGCGCCGTCAGGATCTCCACCTTCTGCTGGGTGCAGCTGTCCTGCGAGAGCTTCTGCACCTTGGCATCCCTCTCCACCTGGGAGGTCATAAAATTCACAAAGTTAGGGAGGTCCTACTCGGATCAAAACCTTGAGAAAGGTCCTGCTAGGATTGACATCTTGAGAAAGGTCCTCCTAGGATCGAAACCTTGAGAAAGGTCCTACCAAAATTCAAATCTCAAAACAATTTGGAAGGCCTGACCTTTCTTTCATTCTGCATTTGAGAAAGTGTCCTGCAATGATGGCAATGTTGGGCCCATCACATAATCTGTCATACCTCTGCTAGTCTCTGTCTCAGCTGGCCCGGTTGCTTCTTGGCAAACAGCCGGATGACCTCGGGCGTCTTGAAGGCCTGGCTGATGGCCGCTTGGATGGCCTAGGAGAAGGGAGAACAAATCCAAACAAAATTCACTGAACGTTCATGGTAACTACAGCTTCCTGGGCTATCCTCACTGGACTTAAAATGGTCAAATTACCCATTTGCTCGGTTAGTTTCCCCCCAAAAAAGTCTAGTGCTGACAGGGTTCATGCCTGTTTGCAACAGAGCATAGGGCTTTTCTACGAAGATGCACCATTCAATCGAGTAGCAACTTTTCTAGCACAATAACTAATTGTCCACCAGGCTTTCGATAAGCTGCTGCACAACGACGCACGGCCGTCTCAGCATCCACTTGGAGTTGATTCCAAGTGGAATCGTGGTTCCGGGACGGAATCGGAATCGATCCCAACAAACTCTGGATTCACCTGCCACTACTCAAAAGGCCGTCTGTTTCCATGCCTCCTACTTTGAAAGGGATCAAAGAAATAGAGCCGGAGCCAAAGCCGGAGCCAAAGCCGGAGCCAAAGCCGGAGCCAAAGCCGGAGCCAAAGCTGGAGCCAAAGCTGGAGCCAAAGCTGGAGCCAAAGCTGGAGCCAAAGGTGGAGCCAAAGCCAAAGCCGGAGCCAAAGCCGGAGCCAAAGCCGGAGCCAAAGCTGGAGCCAAAGCTGGAGCCAAAGGTGGAGCCAAAGCTGGAGCCAAAGCCAAAGCCGGAGCCAAAGCCGGAGCCAAAGCCGGAGCAGGGGTTTAGGAGGGGGCCCTTACTATCTGCATGCCGTTGAGCTGATCCACCAGTGTCATATTGCCAGCCATCATCTTGGTCAGGGACTCCTTGAAGTCCTGCAGCTGCTCAATGGTCTCCTGCTTGGTTTCCTCGTATTCGTCATCCTCCATATCCTCCCTGCAAGCACACACACACACATTACAGGGAAGGCTGATACATCCAGTCTTGCCGTGGAGTACTTGCCCACAGGTTCGAGTATGGGGACTTGTCCACGAGTATGAGTAGTAGTACTTGGTCATGAGTATGAGTACTTGATCATGATTGTGAGTACTTGATCATGAGTGCGAGTACTTGGTAATGAGTGCGAGTGCTTTGTCATGAGTGAGAGTACTTGGCCATGAGTATGAGTACTTGATCATGAGTATGAGTACTTGATCATGATTGTGAGTACTTGGTAATGAGTGCGAGTGCTTTGTCATGAGTGAGAGTACTTGGCCATGAGTATGAGTACTTAATCATGAGTATGAGTACTTGATCATGAGTATGGGTACTTGGTCATGAGTATGAGTACTTGACCATGAGTGTGAGTACTTGATCGTGATTGTATAGGAGTACTTCGTCATGTGTACTAGTAACACAGTCATGAGATTGAGTGCTGAGTACTTGGGTGCAAGTACTTGGTCATAATGTAATGACAGATGATTGAGATGAAACACTGCAATGTTTGTGATGGTTGTAGAATAGATGCAAGTTAAGTTTGGCAATGTTTGCTCCAAAAAGTTACCACATTCCACGAAGTTGGGGACTACTGAGTGGTTATGTATACAGAACGATAAACCAAAAAAAATGGTAGAAGTTGTGAGAGATTCTTTGGTTTTTTTGTTACAAACCTTGCCTCTTCCAAGTCAGACAACTGGGCCACTAGTCTGTCCAGTTGTTCCTCCATGTTGTGCCTCAGCTTTTCCGTCTCTGACCGTCCCCTCGATGCCATCTTGGATACTCCTCCTGAGTCGACTCCTCAATGCAAGTCCTCTGGGTGGGCTCTGTAAGACTCTTCGGGTGCACCGTCGCGAGTAATCTGCATTGATTGAGATGTGTAAAGATGGCTTTGTCAGTCTAACTTATGAATATTGATGAATATGCAGCTAGCGGCGCGCTGTGCATGCATTGCACTTGTGAGCACCGGGTTTGCCATCCAGTCACCAAGGGAATCTCCCCTGATTTCTCTGAAACTACCCACTCAATGTTCAGACAATATATTTTGTTGCTGATATATCTAGACAAAAATTCTGCGTGAGTTTCATTTCTAAGCTCCATCTGAGTTTTTTTTTTAAAAATTAAACAATTCACAAACTTACGTGCCTTGAAAAAAGAGTTGAGCAATAAAAATACGGCCAGTTTGTCATCTATACCCATGATCCTTTGCGAACGTCGAAAAGGTTTATTTAAACACAACACAAAAACAAAAATACTTCAAAAGTGTCGCTCAGAGTCGTATAATTAATGCTTAGACTAGAGTTAGAGTAGTTGCGGTAACCGTAACCCTCATCCTCCCGAAGGTCAAAGTACCGCAACTAGAGTTAGAGTAGTCCGAGTAACTTGGACCTGACAAGTCACCCTTTTTTATCGAATACAGTCACCTGAATCTCAAAATTTCAAAATTCGATAAAAAAAGGGTGACTTGTCGGGTCCAAGTTACTCAGACTAGAGTTAGAGTAGACTGGAGATATGCAACCCTTTCCATAAATTCTTTTTGAGTTCAATGCCAAACTTGTTTTCGAAAAACAAATTAATTTAAACAGGGCTCTGGCAATGATTTAGCAATGAGTTTACACTACATCATGTATACTGTGTTACTGCTTAGTACTGTCACTAGTGTCAGTGTCACTAGCTAAAAAGTAAAACTAGTAAAAGTTAAAACAGCAGACGACAGCCTGAGTTTGAGACATGGCCCCGCCCCAGGGGGAAAAGGTAACATTTTTCTACAGATCAAGCACTGTCTCCTTATTTACCTTTTAGTTTTACTTACACAAACACGGATCCAGTTGGTAATCGCTTCTTCCTTCACTCTGGTATGTCGTTTGGCACGTTCACTTCCATGGCGAGGAAATGACCCGAAGATAATGTGGCAAACCGCAGCCAAAAGGAGATTTTTTTGTCCAGATACCGACCTTGTATCACGCGTAAGACCCAGACTCTCTAAAGGAAGCTATGCGTGTTTTTTTGACAGCGCGGAGGTGCCCGACTAGTCAAAAGTTCACGATAAGGGCGCCCTCAGCGTTTAGGGGCTTAAGATGAAAACTTTTTCTCAAAAATGAAGATTTCTCAGCCAAAATGGAATTAGCAAGTTGCTCCACAGAAAAATAAGCAACAAAAAATGTATAATATTCTTCTGCCTAATTAAGCTGCTTGTACTTTTTTTCCAGGGGCCGAAGATGAAGAAATGGTAGCAGTTAAAGCTAAAATTTAGCTTTGATTAAATTTAACATTTAAATCAAATTAAATTTTGATATACTGTACAAAAATGTTGCAAACTGCTTACTGAATAAAATTATAAAAATGCAAATCTCAGAATTTAGTGGGCCTGACGTTTCAATCCTAGCACAACCTTTCTCAAAGGCAGAGAAGGGTCCTGCTAGGATTGAAAAGTCAGGCCCACTAAATTCTGAGATTCAAATTAAATTTAAATTAAATTATTTAAAAAAATAATAATATGATTAAATTTAATTTTAATCAAATTTAATTAATGTTTGATTTAAGTTTTGAATTTAACTTTAACAAACCAGTAAAATAAAATAACTTCACACACACACACCTGAAATCAATCATTCAAAGTAATCCTTTATTTCTGGACTACACTACTGTTTGCATTGAAGATACAGGCTGCCTCTACCAGCAACAAGATTGATCTGGTATGATAATACAAAACCTAGTAGCATCTACTGAATTGTTGACACACGAATCCATTTTCGGTTAAAAGGCGTTCAACTCCAAATACAGCTTTGTAATGTAGGCAAGTTTTATCTATATTTATTTAGTTATTTCTCAATAATAATCCTGCATTACTTAACCCAGGACATATTTTCAAAGACATATTTAGGAGAAAGATGCCCTGAAAATTCAGAAGCAAAGTTTTCAAAAACCCCAAATATCCGAAAAGACACGTCCCGAAACAGAGTACAGTGACCAGTTTGATGAGCAAAGGTTCTCCACTGAATAAATACAAGTACTTATGCTATTCAAGTATTTATCCATTACATATAATTTGCCATATGAATTATGATTTGAGTTCCCGAATACATTTTGCCAAGGAAGAGAATTCTTAGTTTCTTAGATGTCTTAGTTTCTTTCTTTTAAATTTACATCAAATTAGAGGATGAACGTTAAGCCACTCTTTGGGAGCAAAAGAATCCATCCCTTATGTTTGTTCCGAGTATGTGGACGCTGCTGAGGTTTCTAAAAAAATAACAGCTCTCTATCTCCATCTCAGCATTTCAACATCTTCGATCTTTTCCAGTTTAAAATTTAATTTCCAGAGTGCATTCTTTCTATCATTTTAACAGAGCAAAGTGCGGCTATTTGGAGCGCACACAAAATTGTTGAAACTGCATTAGAGTATTACAGGAGTGACACCATTACTATTATATTCAGTATTGTTTCCGTACATCTGAAAAGCTTGAAGTCGAAGCACCAATCGCCAGACAAACCAGACAGCATGTCTAGTGGTACAACGGAAACCACCACAGGCCATTTGAGCACTCTCAGGACAAGAACTTCTTCCAAGGGTCTAGTAATGTCTGTAGCTCCATAGGCCAATAATCATATCTTGTAATGTACTGTACAGCAAAGAGCAATACACAGCAGCAGCTGATTTCACAAAACTTCAAAATGTTGTGTAACTTACACAACATTTTGCTGCCTTTTCTAAACATTGCTGAAAAGAGTCACTGTGACGCAAGACTTACACAAGATTTGTACGTTGCGTAACTTGCGCAACTTTTCTTGAAATCGGCTGCTGGCTGTAGGATCCGTGACAACAACCACAGTGGGATTCCCATCATAGGACGAGTTGAAATAGCTCTTTAAGGCCCGGTGATATCCGCACCGGCGTCCGGCAAACGCACTCACTAGTACTGGCAAAGTTTTCCATTCCACAGTACTGTTTTTGTCCCTATTGGTTTAAATGTGAATTACACGTAGCACAATGTAAGCTAGCAAATAAAAGAAGTGCAGATTTATAACTACACGTTCCACTGATGTACTTACATACATGATGAACCCGAATCTTTTACAATTTTACATGAGCAAGAATACAGACTTATGTACAATTAGGTTAAAAAAATAAAAACACCAAGCAGTCAACAGTCTCATGGTCTACTGTTGCACTGCCCAAGAAGCAAAACAAATGCCACGTGTGCGACCTCCCGCAAGGATTTTGTCGGGGGGTTTTCTTGGAAACATCAACACCAGGGTAATTTCGCAGAATGTCCATGAAATGTTTGGTCTATCAGCACATCATCTGAATTGCTTTGGACTTGTGAAAGATTCGTGAAAGTTTTAAAGTCCCACGTTTTAAGGCACAAAGTGTGAAATGGCAGGTCTAGGAAAGAAATTAAGCAGAACGTGAAATCAAAAGTCATACAGATGCGTTGCACAGTGCTTACTTGATGATCAATGATCAAAATCAGACATCTCAAAAACTAAGATTAAAACATTAGTCCAGTGCCTGATATTTGTGTGTTAGTAGGATCTTTCTCAAAGGCATTGTGTCATTGAAGGAGGTTCTGCAAGGATTCAAATGCAAAACCCTTGAAAGATTTTAGAGACCAGAAAATTTGTTGGAATAATTTCACACGATAAGTCTGATGCATATCAAAGCTGACTGATTGATAACGATCAACTATCTCCCATGCTCCATTAATCAATAAATCAGTGCACATTAACTATGACCGACTAAAGAGAGCAACTAATCAACACTCAATCGACAAAACAATCTTATAATCAACCAATAATGGGATGATCGATCAATTCCGCCATCAATACATAATCAATATATATCATTGACGAGTCCATCAAATTGAAAGGTATGCTTGGCACATGATATCTCTACAGTCTACACCCAACAGCCTCAAGCCCTTTTCAAACTAACCCACTTTGAAAAACTCTGTGAATCCATGAATACAATCCTTTAAACAAAATTGTAACGTGTGTAAAAGAATTCATACATAAAACAGTAACCACCGAGAAGGGAATAAAAAAAAATCGGCAACTTAAAAATGGGAGTTGTAGCAACTATAAGTGGCAAACATTTCCGACAGAAACAGTATAATACATGATAACCATGGTAACAGAAAAATTACTACGCCATCATTTGGTGGTTTTAATTTTTTTTAAGGTGAACTGAATGCAACTGCGACGTATCGTTAAAAGTAAGCTCAATTAAAGGCTACCTACAGGAGCAGAATATTTACAAATAATTTGTTCGTGCGCCTCAAAATTTATAGCAAATAAACAAAGATTGCATCTACGAATACAAGTGTTGCGATAAAAAACCTGTGTGATAAAACCCATGGCATTTATAATGGTTACGATTTTTTTGCGATCTAACTGTAAGCCACAAGCCCTTTTTTCTTGCTGTGTCATTAACAAAATGGCACCCTGATTTCCTACATCTTGGGAACAGAAATACGGAGAAAAAAATGGGGAAAGGAAGACTCGTTCCTTTTCATAGAATTACTGATTCTTGTGACTCTCTTGCAACATCCCTTAGACCCGTACTAAAAAAAAAAAATCTAAAAGAAAATCAGGCTTGTCACAAAATCTGAATACTTATAACCTGTATCTAGGTGACGGATAAAAAATATTGTTTACATTTCAGCATTTCCTCATTAAGACTCGCTCCTAAAAAAAAAGACAGGTTAACCTGAAACAATGCTCTGCTTAAAAAACAAAATTTCTTAAAGACGGGGATCTGCATTGTACTACTGTGGAAACCTCGCCCTAATCTCACCTAGGAAAAAAATCCAAACTCTACTCCCTTCTGTTTTTTTTTAATACAGGCTGGTTAAGTACATCTTTGGTTATAGCTTCTTCTTTCTTTTTTTAAACTCTCCGCATTAATGGAATACAAAACAAAGGTTGTAAACCATTTACTGGCATTAAAGACCCCTAGAGCTGCCCAAGACGTGAGATCGCCTGACGATTTGATGCTGACAGGACCTTCATGAGAGGCAAAACTGCCTTTGAGAAAGCTCCTGCAACTTGGATCAAAAAGCCAGGCCTTGATTATTCAGCTAAATACTAAAAAAAAGGAAACAGGTGTATGGCTTAGGTCTGGCAGTACAGCGTACATTCTAGGCGAAAAAATAAAACTGAAAATAAAAAAATAACAAAAATAAAAATAAATAACTTGGAAATTCAAAAATTGCGATAAAATCAGAAAACAGCCCATATCAAGCCATTACTTTTTCAAATTCAGAGCACAAGGGTTGCTGCTAGGCACCGGGCCCTCTGAATCCGGGCACCACTTTTGTACCAAGTTTTAGAGCAAAGACTCCTTTCAGCCTACCACAAACCAATATACTAGCCCTCTACCAGGTGTGCTTTGAGCTCCCTAGGTGCTGTACGTTCTGAGCAATGTCTTCACCCTCACGCTCGCCTTTGAACCCTGACCCTACATGAAGACCCCCACATTGCCACAACCGTGCTTGACTTTACAAGGTGCGGTCAAGAAACCATTCGAAATTGCATCCCTGCAACCCCCTTGCAACAAATTAAGGAACTAAAGAATACACTTAATAGGTTCCCCATCTCCAAACGTCAGCCAATGTTACTAGCTAGTAGCTACCTCTAAGAGGGGAAATTGTAAAGCCTTCAAATGCTCCGCAACAATCGAGTAGGAAAACCACAATCTTTTGATTGTCACACGCCACGGTAAAAACATGTCGACAGCTACAGCAAGCTTGGTAGCAATGTCAAGCACTCAATGCTTAAAACGAAAGAATTTCCTTTGACAAAAATGTAAGAAATCCTGTGCTTCGTTTTCTAACCTTGTCCTACGGAGGAAAAAAGCCTCCCTTAAAAATAGTCAGGATTATGCAATGTTTCTTTTTGGAGAAAAATGTCATTTTTGCTCCAAATCAATCTCCGACAATCTCGGAAAAATCATGATGGTGTAACCATGGGTTCATCTTAAAGGGTTGGCTGCTTGTACACAGCGCAGAACTCTGCACGTACGGGATGCTGTAAGTGCAGAATTCATTTCATGGACACGGATCGTGTAAGCAAGGATTCGGCGCTTAAAGAGCGAGCGCAGAATTTCTGCCATTGAAGTCATGCAAAAAAAGGGACGGGCTCACTTGGGTCGGCCATTGAGTTAAGCCGAAAGGGAAGGTTCTCACTTTATGGTCATATCCTTGCTATCAAGAAAAAAAAATATCTTGAGGTTTGGTGGTTGACCTTCAAGAATTTGAGAGGGTTGGGGAAAGGAAAGGGAGGGAGTGCACGCAGGTTAAATACTGACCGATGCAAGTCGGACAAACTTGCCTTGATTGGCTGTTGAGTTCAGACAAGAGTAAGGGGGATCAGTTATATCCCTTCCGTCGGACTGAAACGCTTTGAGTTTAGAGGATCAGGCAATAAGGCAGAGGGTGAGGAGGGGAGGGAGGGGAGGAGGGGGAGGGAGGGAGGAGGCCTCACTGGTAGTAGGTCTTCTCGCTGTAGTAGATCTCTTGCTTGTCGGGGGCGAAGACGAGGAGGAGACCGGCCGCCACCTGCAGGAGGAAGGCGCCCCAGCCCAGCCCGTAGCCCCAGCCCAGCTCCCAGTGCAGCCGGTGGCGCACCACCTCCTCCTGAATGGACAAGGCCGGGAAGATGGCCAGAGTCACCAGCATGAAGAGAGCTGTGGAACGAGAGACGGAGAGAGAGAGGAGAAATGCATCATCGACGTTATTTCTGCAACTTACACAGTAAGATATGGCACAAGTGGAGTTACACTTCACCTATGTTTCCTGTAATGAGCTGCAGGCCTTGAGATTGGCATTATCGATCCCTTACAGCCCTCTCCAACCAATCTTCTGTGAGTTTGCCCGTGTGGCCTTTATGCATTGAGAAATTTGATTCAAATTAGGGCCAATTCAATCAATCAAGTCATTTCAGTAGCTCTGAAGTAATTTTCACCAAGAGTAACCCCCCAATTTTTTTTAATTTTTTTTTTATTAAAATAAACTTCAAAGCCCACAGTCCATTCACATAGCTGCCAACCTATCTGAAAGGAAATTAGGAATACTACTGTGAAGAAAAAAAATAGGAATCACAGAGCAAACTACATAGGAATAAATGTCCAAGCCAAAAATCAGAATCTGTTGTCAAGAGCTTTGAAAAAGGGTGATAACTTTTTACCAAAAAAGAGGAATGGTTGGCAGCTATGCGTCCACAGTAAAAAAGAGGTTGAGAATTTTTGATAATAACAGTCTGGACTGTGTACTGTCGTTCATGTAGTCAGGTGGAATTTGGCATTTTTAAATGACAGGCGAAAAAGCGACTCACGATAGGACAGCTCTGGATGGGAGGGGGGGGGGGGAGGGAGACGCGCCAGACCATTGAATGAGACCGAGGTGGAGCTCGACCTTGGGGAGCCTGAACGGACGGCTGCAGGAGCAAACTGGATTCTTACCGGCCAGGAAGAGGGAGGCGCCGGCAAATTTGTAGAAGACGGCGTAGCGTTTGCCCCTGAGGAGAGCCCAGAGAGCCAGGAGGAAGGACAGAATGGTGAGGAGCAACGCCAGAATGACCAGGGCTCGACACGCCGACAGCCAGCCTGGAAGGACCCAAAAAACAAAACAATTATCCCCCAAAATAAAAGGCATGCAAACATCATCATCATTTGGCTGCGGAGCAGGCGACTACAAACTTTCTCCAACTGCTACGGTCTTGGGCCAGAGACGCAATTTTGTCTGGTTAGTAGAATCCCTTCAGTATCTGCCAAGAGGTGCTGGACATACTGCAAGTACAATGTGCGAGGCTGTCCCGGTTTCCTCTTCCCCATGTGACTTTGCAAAATTGCAACCTAAGACGTAGAAAGGTAACTTGAGTTGAATGAGCTCAACGAACAATAGAACGGTCTAGTCAAAGTTTTCTTTGCCATTTTTTTCTTCAAAATATCATCGCTGGGTATGGGTCAGACAAAAGGGCTCCCGGGCAAAACGCCCCCACCCACAAGCTAGGGCCGTTCTGGTGCTTGGATGGGATCGTTTGAAACTGGGACTTGCCTGTGGCTGGTGCTCCATAGCAGACCATTTCAGTGGGCGTCTGGGTGGCCGGTAACCCCGATTCGACGGTGGGGATGATGCGGGTTCCGTTGTAGCATTCCGTCCACAATCCCTGGTTGAATCCGGAGGCTCGAATCCACGTCTGCGACGACGGGAGAAAGGAAGGGAGAGGGGGGAAGGAAAAAAAAAGGACAACCACGGTCATTACTGAGGCTGACAACTTGCGGCCGCTGACCTTGAACATCGGTGTGTGAGTTGTCCCAAGACTCCAGGGCTGGATTGCACAAAGGCAAGCCTTACGAGGCATCGTAACTCAAATTACAACTGATAAAAGTGATATGATAACTCATCTAAGTGGTGATACGCTGTATGGTTTCTGTGCTTCGCTCATCGTCTAGCGATTGATCGTATAATACGATGGGTTTTGGTGAAATCGAGTTGATCACGGACCGAGTTGGCATCGGACTGAGTTAACTGACACCCGCCAGTACTGGCAGTAGTACAGCCTTCATACAGTCAGTAGTACTACAGTACAGGCTACAGTCCGTTACAGTAGCTAGGACTAGGTGACAAGCAGAAAAGTCTCAAAATCTTGAAAAGGCCTTAGGCCTCCCACAACTTGAGCAAGGACAACCGGGCAACCACCCACCCCCCAAAAAATAAATAAATAAATAAATAAATAAATCCTGTCAAATGCCCGCACCCCCATTGAAAGAATGTCAGTGAGATCGATACCAAGTAAGCTATACTTACACTGTTGACTAAAACTACGATCATAGCGATGAAAGCCAACACGATCAAGATCAAGGCGATGATCTTGAAGGGACGCACGATGCGAGTCGTGGTCGTGACCGTCGTCTCCTCAGCGTCCATCTTGATTTTAGTTTTCTCAGGTTTTTAAAAATTATTATCTAAGCAGTTTTTGTTTAGCACTTCAGAAAGATTCCCGGACCGGACGGGAGACGGGATGTATCCGGGGAGCGAGTCCACACCGCTTCAGGTGACTGTCACTGGCATTCTGGGGCAGAATTTGGGCAGTTGTCGTTGACCTTGTGAGAGTAAGTGACATTCAATGGCATTGATTACGTTCCATTCCGATGAGTGGCGAAGTTTACCATCACTCCTGCGCTATTGGAAGCGTCGCTGGTGTCCACCCTGCGGCCTCGATGGCGTAGCGCACGGTGTGGTTGGTTGCAGGGTACCCGCCAGCGTTCTCGGGAGTGGTTTGAGAATATCAAATTTAGATGTCAATAGAGGGCGCTAGTGCACCATGAACCCCCCCCCCCCCCAGCCACGGACGTGTATAAAAAACCGGTTTTTTATACACGTCCGTGCCCCCAGCACACTAAAAATAATTATTATGTGACCCGCCACAGCATAATGAGAAATAACCCCACTTTTGAGATTTTGAGATTTTCTAATGATGTGAAAGAGTGATATACAAAAATGTTGCAAACTGCTTACTGACTAAAATTACCAAAATGTAAATCTAAAAGTTAGTGGGCCTGACGTTTCGATCCTAGCAGGACCTTTCTCAAACTCTGCCTTTGAGAAAGGTCCTGCTAGGATCGAAACGCCAGGCCCACTAAATTTTAGATGTGAAAGAGTATTAGCTTTCAAATGATATCAAAATATAACATCCTCTAATAAATTATTTAAAATGTTCGAAAATACAAAAAAAACCCATTTTTTTATTTGTAATCGAATTGTGAAGATACTTTAACTTCAGGCGTTGTTTACTCAAAAAGTGTTTTGGTGGGATATTCCTCATGTCGTTGTGCCGGGTCACAATTATTCCACAATAATAAAAGCTTAAAATTTAGTGGGCCCGACGTTTCGATCCTAGCAGGACCTTGAGAAAGGTCCTGCTAGGATCGAAACGTCGGGCCCACTAAATTTTATGATTTTATGATATACATTTCTGTATATCACAATAATAAAAGAGTAGGTTTGCGGTGACGCGCCATGTACGATAATCTCTTTTGTGAGTGATTGTGGTTCTGAAAAGAACCTGAGGGTTTTCACTCTCAAAGAATTTTCTCGTGCATGGTGTCAAGGCAAACTTACGCTACTCTTCAATCTTCGTTAGTGCCACCACAATAGAAAGAAAAAAATCGCATCTAGATGACTGCGTGCCCTAGGCCCTGTTAGTGTTACTGTGGTCCTCCATTTAACAATGCGTTTGAATTCTTTATGTAAAACATTATTTCAAATAGCTTTCTGGCATGCATGACTAAACTGCAAAGCTGAAAAGGGGCTTATTGAAGGTCTGACGTCTCGATTCTAGTAGGATCTAAGCCAAAGCCAAGTGTAAACCTGCAAATAAGCCTTCGAAATAATTTGATTTTTATTATCAACGCTCACAATTTCGAGACAGTAGGCCTATTCCTTTCCTGCCAAAAAACAAGAGGGAGAGAGAAAGGGGGGGGGGAGAGGGGGGGGTCGAGAGAGAGGTGGATGGATGGGCGGAGAGAGAGAGAGGGGGAGGGAGAGAGAGGCCGAGAGAGACAGAGAAGTGAGAGAGAGGGGAGATGAGAGAGCGGTTCTGATATAGAAACCGATTCCAAATGCCCAAGGCAAACAGAGGAAAAGACAAAGATCAAACAATATCACACCGACTCTTGTCGCTTCGAACAAAGAGGGCCTATTAGCCACCAAAGGCCGGGCGACGAGTCAAACAATAGGTCTTTGAGAAGGACATTAGCAGACGCTTCACTAATCCTCTGAGAGAGGGAGAGAAAGAGGGGTGGAGAGAGGGAGAAGAGAGGAGAGGGAGAGAGAGAAGAGGGGGAGAGAGAGGGGGAGAGAGAGAGAGAGAGAGAGAGAGAGAGAGAGAGAGAGAGAGAGAGAGAGAGAGGGGGGGGGGGGGAGGGATCGAGAAAGAGAGTGAGAGAGGGGAGGAGAAAGAGAGGAGATGTAGGAAAACAAGAAGGGAGAGATCGAGAAGAGAGGGACGGAGGGAAAGAGAGAAAGAGAGAAGAGAGAGGAGAGGGAGGGGAAGAGAGAGGTTGGGAAGAGGAGAGGGAGGTTAAGAGAGAGAGCGAGGGAGAGAGAGAGAGCGAGAGAGAGAGCGAGGGAGAGAGAGGGAGAGAGAGGTGGAGAGAGGGGGAGGTGGAGAGACTGAGGTTGAGAGAGCGAGGGAGAGGGAGGGTGAGAGAGGGGGAGGTGGAGAGAGAAAGAGAGGGGTGGAGAGAGGGAGAGGGAGGGAAGTTGAGAGAGAGGTGGAGCGTGATCCAAGCATTGGGTCTGTCACGCCACCGAGGTTGGATCATGGTTGGATTAACTCGGTGCCCAGATAAGGTATGGAGGTGTACACTACGTGGAAGAAGAAAACAAAACACCAACAAACAAGAAACAACACGAGCCCAAAACAAACGGGGCGGCGACTGGAATCAGGTGTGAAATTACCGGGGCTCCATTGCGGTCTCAAGTGGCGCAAATCACCCGTCTATAATCTCATCACACGGTCGATTCTTCGGGGGATATCTCACCGCTTTAAAACCGCACACAAATCGGCAATGCCAACGTGGTATGATACCCTCGTAGCGAGACGGGCTCCACTCGGTCAATCTCCAAGGGAACAAGCTCTGGTATAAGAGCACCCAGAATCCTGATGTGACGAAAATTTAAATCGAGACCAGGGATGAGAATTTCTCCGAAAGTCGAGGGGCGGCAGGCCGTTTCGATCCCGTCAGCAGGATCTTCGGAGCCGGGCCGGTGGGAGGATTGCGGTGGACGGTGTCGGTCACATAGGGGATCATAGGGGATCATTCGTTAGTTTTAGGAACGGAGAGCAAACATCGCCATCGTCCGATTCCGAGAACGAGGGGGAAAAGCTTCGCGCCTTATCGGCTGGATTGGAGTCGGAAAGGGGGGGGCTGTCTGAGCCTGTCTGAGTCGTCGCTCAACGGACACGTGTTCAGTTTCACGCCAATGGTCTTGAGAGTGAAGCAACTCGCTCGCCCAGTCTTGGAGGAGACAGTTGGTAGCTCTTCTATCGGCCCTCGCAACTTCAAACAAGTAGACACGGCCGTTTTGGGGCTGTTTTGTTTGAAAGTGTTTGGGTTTTTGAACGAAATCACTTGCCTCTTTAAATTGCTTGATTCGAGGGCCCGAGTTTCCGCGGCTATTGAAAGATAATTACTCGTTGTAATCGGTTGGAACAAAGTGCGCGGACTATTTGAAACAAGGGCCAAGATTGCGCTGCCGTGATAAAGTATCGAGAGCTATCGAGAGAACGCTAGCTTCAGTTAGGGACTGAGGGGGTTACTGTTAATCCGGCTACTGCACAGAGGAGAGGAGAATGGACGGCGAGGGCAGCCGCTACTGGGTGGACCGAGGGGGATCAGTGCGAGCCGGCCGCGGCGTGGCCACGGCCGCCGCCTCGCTGTCGGCCTCTCGCCGGGACCGGAACAGCGAGCAGGCACGCAGCATGAACCGGGGCGAGGAGCGGCTGCTTCGCGGCACCCTGGGCCGACTGGAGACGGAGGAGCGCCGGTCGGTGCGACTGCTGCGTCGGACCACGGCCGGACTGAAGCGGACGCTGCACGAACTGAACGCGGCCGCTCGGTCCGTTCAAGTCTGGATGGAGCTGGAGGAGAGGGAGGGAGGCGCCGGCGGGAGACCGGCTCTCGGGAGACGGAGCAGCGCCGGCAGCAGCATCAGCATCCTCTCTGGCGGCAGTCACCAGCATCACAGTCCCTTCGCCAGCGTGGATTGCATCAACGCCGGCTCCTCGAGCGAGGCGGCGGCCGCGGGCGGAGTCGGTCTGTCCGAGTACAGTCGCTACCGTCTGCCCAGGCTGGCCGGCCCCGGTTCCCCCGTCGTCTCCTCGTCCTCGTCGGTGGTCGCGGGCTGCCGGCGAAGAGTGGCCAACGGCGCCGGTCCCCGCCGGTTCAGCGAGAACGACGCCGACGGACTGGCGCGGACGCTGCACCAGCTGAGACTCAGGAAGGGAGGAGGCGATGCTGAGGACGACGAGGTCTGGGATGAGGACGAGGACGAGGAGGAGGAGGAGGGAGACGCCGAGGGTCCTCATCCTCCTCGTCATCCCCGCCACCGCTTGCAGCGTCACCACTCGGCGCTCCCTCGCTCCCCCAAGGGGAGTCCGGTGGACCGCTCTCCCCTCGGCAGGCACGGGCTGGTCTACTACAAGACCGACTCGCCTCGGAGTACGCCGACCTACGGCTCGCCCCGGACCTCGCCTCGGGACTCGCCCCGCAACTCGCCCAAGCTCCTCCAGCGCTCCTCCTCCCACGGCCCCTCACTCACCGCCCCCTCCTTCTCCTCCACCACCTCATCGCCCTCTTCTCTCAGACGAGCGCCGCAGCTTCACCCCGCCTGCTCCGCTGAGAACCTTGCTCCGAGCTCGGCCGCGAGCACTGGTGGCGGCGGAGGGGGTAGACACGGCTGCAGCCTGGCCGAGATCACGGTGGAAGTGGTGGCGGCTCCGTCCTCGCCGGACGACCACGGTCCCAGCAACAAGCACCAGAGGCTCTTCGTCCCCTCGCCGGCGCCTCAGTCCGGTATGAAGTCCCTGGCCAACTCCCCGCCGGTTGCGGCGTCGGTATCGGACGGTAGACCGGACACGCCGGCTCACCCACCGCGGAGTCCCCACGGCGCCCGGCTTTCACAGCAGCAGCAGCAGCAGCAGCAGCAACAGCAGAGCGGTCGCATGCAGCCTGTCCTGGAACGTCTGGACGACATCGATCCACTAGTTCCCGAGGCTGGCTCTCCACTCAACGGTCAGGCTGCCTGTCCCTCCCCTTCCATCACCGCCGCCGCCTCTGCTTCCTCGGTCCTCACGTCGACCTCGGAGTGGCGGTCCGAGCGGCCGCTGCGGGAGGCCCGTCGGCGGGTCCTGCACGCCCTGCCGGCCACCTTCGCCGCCCTGACCGCTGTCGGAAGCGGGGGACGGCGGCGCCACTCATCCCCGGCCGGTCAGGAGGAGGCGGTCAGCCAGTGCCGGGAGCGGTTCTCCGAGCTGCTGGACCGGCGGCGGGCCAGCGAGCAGTCCGAGCTGGAGGCCAAGGTTCGGGAGTTCCTGGAGAAGACCGTGTCGGCTTCTACCTCGTCCTCGTCCTCCACCTCGTCTTCTTGCTTCTCCAACCCCAACTCCACTTCCAATAACTCTAACTCCAGTTCCAGCCCCAACTCCAACCCCAACTCCAACCCCAACTCCAACCCCAACCCCAACCCCAACCCCAACCCCAACTCCAACCCCAACTCCAACCCCAACCCCAACTCTAACCCCAACCTCAATTCCAATCACAACTCTAACCCCAACTTCAATTCCAACCCCAACTCCCCCTCCAACTCCAACCCCAACTCCAAACCCAATCCCAACTCCAGCTCTGAGCCGAAGCATGTCAGAGCGGCCACACATGACCAAGAATTGCTCCAGTCGCGTGCTTAGAACATTTTGTGCACTTCACAATGCAATGTCAATTCTAGCCTAACTATAACATTGCTCGGAAAAACAGCAGTTAAATAAAGATTTGGACCTGCCTGACGAGAAGTGAGTGCAGCAGTGAACTTCGTGGAAGCCTCTCCAAAAACAACCCACACAGCACTCCATTCAGGAAAAATCCTGAGGATTTTTGAGGCCACTCCGTCTGCAATCTCCACCCATGAATTTTAACAACCATTACAAATATAATGTCGGCTTATGCATTACTTTGTATAATATGTAGATAAGATCTGAAGGTTTGCATGGTAGAAGTGTCAAGTTTAAGAGTCTCCGGTTAGAGTACACACTGCCCGAAACGTTAAAATACCGGCTCTTTTCAGAGCCACACTCCGTCTCTAACGAGATGTGTCACCGCAAACCTCCCACTTTGTACATTTACCAATTACGCCAGTTTTCTTTAGCACCAGTGTACAAAATATTAACCAAGAAAAAAATGCATTTTGTACATATAAAGTACAGTATAGTAAGGTTGACCAGAAAAGTAACAGAAAGTTGATATCAAGTTGTTTTCCATATTTTATGTGCATGTAGTTGGTTTACTGTATTTTACGTACATGCATTATTGCAAGAGATAACTGTTAAAGTGATAATCCATGCTGCTTCCTCAGTCTATTCTTTAACCGGATCCGATAAGCGCCGAGTTTGTTCGGCTGCTTTCCTCGTACCTTGTGCGCCTGCGCGGCTGTGACGTAGCAAAACGTCACCAGCCGCTCCCCCAAGTTAAATAGCTCTTGTGGCCGTGGACCTTTCTTGATTTCTGTTATAAAAACATTTTGTCTTCCTTTTGTACATACTATTTTGCTCCATCGTGCAGTGATTGGTAACTTAACTACATGTAATTACTGTTCGATGTTTTTTAATCATCTTTTAGAAATCAGAGGCCTCGAGCCCTGCAAGAAAGGTCTAGGATCAAAAAAAAGTTAGGCAATCTTTTTTTCTCGAGAGAGTTGCCGTTTTTGCTGTCAGTTAAAAATCAGGAACAAGCTTGAACAATGTTTGTATATGATGCTCATCTCTTTAATGAATTCCTCGTATTTTTTGTAAAATTAAATAACCAGAATGATTGTCAACGAAAAAAAATCAGAACTTGGAATTATTGGACAGTGGACAATCTCTTTCAACTTCTCAATCTCTTCCTTCTAACTGCGCAACAACAAAATAGTTCGTGGTGAAAAAAACCCCAGAGTTCTCAGTCCCTTCCTCCATGCCCAGCCTTAGCTCTCTCCTCGTCGTGTGCTGCCAAAAGTTCTTTCCGTGAGATTTTCACCCCGTGAAGCCGCGAGGTAAATATAGGTCTACCTGTTTGATTTTAGCGCGGCGGTCTTGGGTACTAGTCGGATTAGCCGGCTTTGCCAAATGTAGCCAGTCAAACCGCAGGGTGTGCTCACGGAATGACGAATTATTTTACACGGCTAACCAACTGGGAAGACTGCGTGAAGGTTTGTGTATTCTGCACGTCGCCAGGAATCTCCTGACAACGGGCAGAGTACACACTACCCGAAACGTTGACTTACTGGATCTTTTTAGTTTTTGGTTTTTTTTTAAATTTATTTCTTTATTATTTCTTTATTAATAAGGAATGGCAAATATATATTAAAAAATGGACGTTGGATTTCTAGAAAGAGTACCACATTGCACCATGAATGATTACACCTAGTACTTTTGTTGTATTGTTAATTCAATTAATACAATTACAGCTATTCCATAAAAGTACGGTTGATAAAAGGTTGGGGCTATTATGATTACGGGGAGGCAAGTTCAAGAATCACAACAATTATCCATGCATTATACATGTATGTATACTGTACTCACCCACCCAAAACAAGATTTGGGTGGGTAAGTGGAATGATTATCATGAATAATTCATCATTCGTAGACAACATGCAACCAATAGCACGCCTTTATGCTAATGATGGCCTTTCCTGTCCTGGATAAAAAAAATTACGCATCCGAGGGGGAGGTGTGACTGACCACTAGAGCAAGGGTTGGTATCGAGTTCAGGGACAGGACGGAGGAAAGTCAATCTAGTTCCCTCCAAGGTAGACTGCATCCGTTCAAGAGGGCATGTTCCTTACACCACCCTATCACCCCTTACCCTCAAGTTACAGCCCAGACAAGGAGCATCCATTGTTCTATGCCACAGGAGAGAGCCCCTTGGTGTTGTAAAGCTATAACCTCCCTCCTCCATCCTGTTTACACACCGGGTATCGTCTGTACATGTTTGACAAAATGTCAGATGCTTTGCGGGCATTTGATCTCACTTCTATCAGGAAGTAAGAGAGATCATCTCCATCGGTCGGCTAAGTTTGGACAAAGGTAGCGTCTGTGACAGTTTTGGTTCACCAGAATCCAGGAAGAATGGTATATTTCGAAATCAAAGAAATGTGGTCAACAACTCTCCTGGCCTAAAGGTAGGGTACACCATTTGCAAAGGTCAAAGAATCGCTTCCATACTTTATCAAACTTTGTCATACATAAAATAACACACCTGCGTAAGTTTCTGCTCAATCCGTCGACCATGTCACGACAAAAAACGCTTTATTATGACTTTGACTGAAATTCGGACCCACTGACTTGGACTCAAGAGTTGATCTGCGTAACTTAAAAAAAAAAATTAACACTGCCAAAATTTAGTCTTTGCGACAATCGTGTGTGATAAAATTGACTGTGATTGCTAGCTAGGGGCTTTTACTGAATAGTTTGGGAGGATTGGGGTACATGGAATGATCCAATGATTTTTATTGCAACATTCTTACTTGACTCTTCTGGTATACTATGCAAATAGGCCTGTTATTAAGAAAACTCTCCAAAATTGGGAAACGCATTTTCAGTACAGCTTTAAATTGGTGACTTAAGACTTTTGGATCTTTTTATCAACTCAGGTTTGTATCTTTATCTCACACCAACAAAAGACGACAAATTCCGACCATTATTACACGGCATTCCTGTCTGTATTGAATGACCTAAAAAAAAAATTTTTTTTAAGGAAAATAAGCTGACCTGTTGTAAAGTTACAGGCCTGTTTAGAAAATGGCAAACAAAAGTTTCAAATGATTACACGAATGAATGAACATCAATATTTGGAGGGCCTGACATTTTGATCCTAGCAGAACCTTTCTCAAAGGCAGAATACCTTGGCAGAATGAAGTTGAGAATGCCAAATTTTGATATTCACCTTTTGGTTATTTTAGTCAGTAAGCAGTTGGCAAAATTTTCGCATATTACTTTAGAATCAATAAATAAATAGACTTTCAGCAGCAAACTGTAAAAATACGATGACACATGATGTAACCCCAATTATCCATGGAAATCATAAACATACAATGGAAGAAATTAATATTAATTAATAAATATACCATCAGCAGCACATTGCATTAATTAATAAGATTAGAAATGCATTCGAGAAGTGCTCAACTGCATTTCAATGCACCTGTGATTTAAAAAAACCAAAAGGCAAATGTGAAATAAAATGTCAGAATTTCAGAATTGAGACAATTCAAGGATGAATTTTTTTTCACGTGAAGGGCGAGGCAAAGTCTAGGTTTTCTGGGGAGGGGCGGAGCTGTTGTTTGCGGAGGAGGCGTCGCTCACACTTGGGGCAAGGAGTGGTGTCCGCCTTGCAGGCTTTGTGGAAGACGGTCTTGCACGAGTCACACTGGAAATTATGGCAACGGAAAGCAGAACAAATAAACAGAGGAAGGAAAATGAATTAGACTGAAGGTGATAGTGTCAAGTCCCAGGAGAAAGGTCCTGGTTGGACCAAAATCTTCCTGAATTGTAAAAAAAAAAAATGATTTGAACTTTTGAAGAATTTTTTTAAAAATGGCAAAGAAAACTTTGACTGGACAGGGACTTGAATCTGAGACCTCTGGTTTTGTGTATCAGTGCTCTTACCATCTGAGCTATCCAGCCCTTAGATGGCGGCCTTCCCAAATAGTCAACTAGTCTTTGCTTGGGTGGGGGCGCCAGTCAAAACCAATTTAACCATTAACTGCCGTATATCTCCAGGGATCACATCCCTGCTTTCATTCAGATGCAAACAACCAATTGTTGTAAACCTGGCTACAGCAGCTCGGGGATTCCACAAAGTGGAAGCAACTGCAACACTTTCAGCCAAATAAGCCAAAGGAGAAACAGAGTGGGAACGTCTAAACCATTTTGATGCTGAGAGGACGGAGAGGTTTGGCCAGCATCTGCTTACTTACCCGCACGGTCAGGTCCGTGTCAAACGGATAGATGATCTTGGGGCTCTCGCAGATGAGGCAGATGAAGCCTTTTTGGCTACAGAGGGCGCACTGCTGGACGTGCTTGGCCGCAAAGACGATGACCTTCCTCAAGGTGTGGATCAGGAGACCCGACTGCACCTGGAGAAAGTCCTGGGAGGGAGGAGGGAGGACGGACGAGGACGGGCGACTTGTTCATCGGGCATCGGGCAAAGTACTGAGCACTCAGTGGTTATCACGTCGAGCAGGGTAAACCCTGCACTAGAAAGCGGGAGTCGCGGGTTCAAATCCTGTCTGTGCTGCCTGAATTTTTTTCATCGGGCATCGGGCAAAGCACTGAGCACTCAGTGTTTATTACGCCGAGCAGGGCAAACTTGAAATGAATTACATTCTCCTCAACGCAAACATCATGCTATATATCTATGATACAATACAGAACCCGCCGGTATACATTATTCAAATCCACCACACAACCAGCTTGGTGGTTAAGAGGTCTGCACTAGAAAGCAGGAGTCGCGGGTTCGAATTCCACCAGGTATGGATCGAAACGTCAGGCCCACTAAATTTTGAGATTTGCATTTTGGTAATTTTAGACAGTAAGCAGTTTGAAGCTCAGGGAATGGCTCGAATTTTGGAGTGCCACTGGCACAGGCTGTCCATCCCACTGTCCCAGAGATATCACCGTGTGCCTAACTAGCCACTCAGGGTCCACACGTGTGGAGACAGGCCGGCCAGCACTGTTTCACTTACCAGGACGCTGTAGCGGTGCACGTGGTCCAACATGTACTCGCGGGGCCAGATCTTCTTGCGCAACTCCTCGGCCACGGACTGCTTGCAGGTAAAGAGATAAGCCTTCAGGTACTTGAGCTGCATCCGCACTCGCTGTAGTTTGATCGGGAAAATGGCCGTCGGTCTTTGAGACTAACACTTTGCAAATAAAAATCAGGCAGGTGGACTATGGTCTGTGGGTATATGGTCAAACGGACCATAATGTGCATGGTTGATAAGTATATGGTTTGATAGACCATAATGTGCATGGTTGATAGGTATGGTCTGATAGATGATAGTGTGCATGGTTGATAGGTATGGTCAGATAGACGATAATGTGCATGGTTGATAGGTATGGTTTGATAGACCATAATGTGCATGGTTGATAGGTATGGTCTGATAGACGATAATGTGCACGGTTGATAGGTATGGTCTGATAGATGATAGTGTGCATGGTTGATAGGTATGGTCTGATAGACGATAATGTGCATGGTTGACAGGTATGGTTTGATAGACCATAATGTGCATGGTTGATAGGTATGGTTTGATAGACCATAATGCACATTGCTATAACATACCAAGACGTTGTTGAGTTCCTGGGAAGCTTTGTACAGGGACGGGTTGCACTCCTTGATGTCCAACAGTGGCATCTCCTCAATCTGCTGCAGGAACAGCTTGGTGTGCACAGCCACTGCAATCACCAAATAGAACAATGGGGGGACTGGTTGGCAAGTCTAAGCATTTGGACCACAAGGGCCGATTTCACGAACGCTTTGCAATCATCGCAAATGCCAAAATCGTTCGCTAAGTCTGAAATCCATCGCAACTGAGCAATTGGTGTACCGCTAAGTTGTGATGGATTTCAGACTTAGCACTCATTTTTTTGGGTGTTTGTGATGATCGCAAAGCGTTTGTGAAATCAGCCCCTGGTCTGTTTCTATGACACTTGATAAGGGCGCAAGACTTTGGTTTAGGTTTATGCTTAGGCTGTAGCTTAGAGTGGGGCTGGGGCTGGGGTTGTGGGCTGTGACCGGGGGCTGGGGCTACAGCTGAGGTTTGGGCTTGGCTAAGGCCAATGTTGGGGCCGAGGTTGGGGCTGAGTTTGGGGCTAAGGCTTAGACACAGTCTTGGGCTCTGAAGTGTCCTTGCCCTAACACATGGGACAGGGAGGGGAAGGGAAGGGGGCTGTCTACCTTTGTGTTTTCTGAAGTCCCAGTTGTAGAGGATCCTGGCAGGAATGATGGCCTCCTCATCCTTGTGGCATTCATAGCAATAGTAGCAGCCGTTGTAGTTACAAACCTTTGCCTTGCCGTAGACTGTAGGGAAGAGCATCAGTTACAGAGACGTTACTTTCATTCCACACCCCCTTTGCTTGGAGCCGTTTCTCAAAAGAGAGATTCATGCGACGTTGGCAATCTCACGGGGGTTTCTGGGTGCAATTGTTCAACCCATAACTGGGGCTCTAACAGGTACCTACTACAGCTCCGGTCCAGAACAGACCTGGGCTAATGGTAACTTCGACCCCAAAAATTGTTCTGCATCCGATTACATAGCATTTCAAAATAGGGTAGGTAGGTAGGAAAAAAAATTTGGCCATTTTTTTTGGTACAATTATATGGAGGCATCTGCATGTGGTCAAGCCTTAAGGTTAATAATAAAACACAAGACACAAAACTATCATTGTTTCCCGATCAAAAATAATTTAGGGTCGCAGGCTAGAAATAGTGTCGGTCGGGTAACCGAAAGCAGAATTTAATTTTTTGTTGGGCCTAAGAGGTAATTCCACATTCCCCAGATCTCCCGAACTGGAGCCTTATCACCGGATGCACTTTAATGTCATACCCAGGACCAGATACATTGTTCTCCAATTGTTCGCGGAGTTTTGGGAGAATATCTAGCATATACAATCATCTGGCTATGTACTCACTGATTCCTACGGGACGTGAGCACCCTTTGCACTGGTAGCTTTGGCTGTCCAGTCCCTTCTCCCGACCAATCTCTGTCACCATGGCCAGCAAAGATTGCGTCCTCTTCAAGATTGAAACCAAACAAGGAGACATTAAAAAGATACGCACAATGCTACACTCACTTAAGAGTATAGAGAAGCTGAGATTAGTATAGAGAAACTGAGATTTGTATAGAGATTCTGAGATTAGTATAGAGAAACTGAGATTAGTATAGAGAAACTGAGATTAGTATAGAGAAACTGAGATTAGTATAGAGAAACTGAGATTAGTATAGAGTAACTGAGATTAGTATACAGAAACTGAGAGAAACTGAGATTAGTATAGAGTAACTGAGATTAGTATACAGATTCTGAGATTAGTATAGAGAAACTGAGATTAGTATAGAGAAACTGAGATTAGTATAGAGAAACTGAGATTAGTATAGAGAAACTGAGAGAAACTGAGATTAGTATAGAGATTCTGAGATTAGTATAGAGTAACTGAGATTAGTATAGAGATTCTGAGATTAGCATAGAGTAACTGAGATTAGTATAGAGAAACTGAGATTAGTATAGAGAAACTAAGATTAGTATAGAGAAACTAAGATTAGTATAGAGAAACTGAGATTAGTATAGAGAAACTGAGATTAGTATAGAGAAACTGAGAGAAACTGAGATTAGTATAGAGTAACTGAGATTAGTATAGAGATTCTGAGATTAGCATAGAGTAACTGAGATTAGTATAGAGAAACTGAGATTAGTATAGAGAAACTGAGATTAGTATAGAGAAACTAAGGTTAGTATAGAGAAACTGAGATTAGTATAGAGAAACTGAGATTAGTATAGAGAAACTGAGATTAGTATAGAGTAACTGAGATTAGTATAGAGTAACTGAGATTAGTATAGAGAAACTGAGATTAGTATAGAGAAACTGAGATTAGTATAGAGTAACTGAGATTAGTATAGAGAAACTGAGATTAGTATAGAGAAACTGAGATTAGTATAGAGAAACTGAGAGAAACTGAGATTAGTATAGAGTAACTGAGATTAGTATAGAGATTCTGAGATTAGCATAGAGTAACTGAGATTAGTATAGAGATTCTGAGATTAGTATAGAGAAACTAAGATTAGTATAGAGAAACTGCTTCAATGGAAACAAAAATGACAAAAACCAGTGATTTGGACATGCATTGATTAATGAGTGGTTTAAAAAAATAAGTAATGCAAGGCTTGGTGGGTAAAATTGGATGTCACGGAAATGGTGAGTTTGAGTTTGATCTTCTCAAGAGTTTTCACAATATCAAAAATTTCAATTCCAGTAATGCTCGTTCAATCGAGTCTGCAACTCAGACATGAGTCGGCAAATTTTTTTTTTGGACTCGTAACTTGGCTTGAGAAAATTTGAAATTGAAAAGAAACAGCGTTCTCTTTGAGAGAACTGTGCAATGCCTAGTCAATGGGACCTTTCTCAAGGCCAGAATGCCATTGATAGACACAGCACGACACAGGCATGAGAAGTGTTCTTTCATCAGATCAAAATTTCAAGAAATATTTGCCAAAACAAAATGTGAAAAATAAGCAACATCCGATGATCCAGTGATAGGGTGCACCTGACTTTCAGGTGTAGATGATAGATGGCCAGAAATGATTGCCAATTGTAATTATATCTCGACAATGAATAATCTTGTCTCCATTTCGTAAACCCACTTTTAAGATCCATTCATAGGGAGAAGGAGGGGGGTGGAGAAGCAAAGGTAAATAAATTCATCTTCAATCATTCTGTGATTTTGCCATTTTCGGTTGTTTTTTTTGGGGGGGGGGAGGGAGGGGGGGTTTACGAGGAGCACTTACAGCATCGGCGTATTGAGATGTTGGTGAGCTGCTTAATGGAATTACCTCAAAGTCAGCGGGAATCTCGCTGGGATCAGACAACGGCCGGCCGTGGGACGGCTCCGTCTGAACATTTATTACGTGAAACAAAAAAAGGAGGAACCAAAAGAATTGTTAAATTGCGTCACCTTTGACCTTGGTGTGACCTGCTGTGACCCTCTTCCACGGGTTACAACTATTGTTGTTTGTATCTGAATGGGAGTAGAGTGCTAATAGATTCCATCAAAGGCTAGGCACCGTCAATTGGAAAATTTTCAAAAATAGGTCTGAATAGGCTGCTCAGACATGTGAGCTTTCAGTGTTGTTTTTCAGCAGGCAACCGGGCAATGCACTGAGCACACAGTTTCTATCCTAGCAGGACCTTTCTCAAAGGCGAAATGATTCTGCCTTTGAGAAAGGTCCTGCTAGGATCCAAACATTCATGTCCTCTAATTTGTTCTTATTTTTTAAATTTGCATTTTGAAATTTTTTAGTCAGTAAGCAGTTTGTAACTGTTTGTGTACATTTCATTGTGATTAAAACTGACTAAAAAGACTAATTTCAACTTTTTTTTTGTATTATTTTTGTTTATTTTTTTTGCAATTTTATCCTATTTGATTCTATGTTTTATTTTTATTATTATTATATATTGATTCATTTTTTTCCCATTTTTTATTGTTTATTGTTTTTATTTTTCATTTGTTAATTTTTTTTTATTATTATTTTGTATTTATTATTATTATTATTATTATTTTTGTTTTTTGGGGGGCGCATTGCGCTCCAAGTTCAGCAGAGTTCCCTACCCCATCTGTGCTGGAGGAAAAACTGAGGGAGCGAGATTGATCCAGGGCATCGGGGAAGGAGGTTGGGGGCTGGGGTCCCTGCCGGCTGTAATCCTCTAGCATGGAGTTGTAACTGACTGGAGTAAAAGAGAAGGCAAGCAGACAAACAAACTCGGTATCAAGTAGAGTCCTTCGGGTTGTGTCTCTTCTTCAAAGGCTACGGCTTTCAATCGATAGACAATGACCATGTGCCTACGGGAGCCGCTGGTAAAAGCAGTCCCTTCATGACCATGCATTGGTTCAGCCGTTGCCGTTTGGCTCGGTGCTGAGAAAATGTGTACATTCATGACTTCATCTCCTGGTGTAACTGTCACGTAAAGCAAGTTGACCAAGTGTGCTCTATAAGTCACGTGACCTGTAGTGGGCATCAAACAATCAAGAAACATGGCGGCCCCCAGATCAAGGTGCCACTATTGTTAAGTACATGATGATTGTTAACACTTCTACAAAGAACAATTCTACAAAGAACATTCCGGTGTTTGAACCCGAGACCTTAACGGAATACCCACTATAAGTCACGTGATGACATCTCGCAATCGGTCTATTGACATTGGAAAATCTTGATGCAATGACAGTCGGACCACTCCACGGTTGTGAACCGCCCCAAGACGGCAGCCTCAGACTGGCGCACCCACTCACCGTGTGGGGCAGCGTCTTGGCTTGGCATCTCTGGCGAGAGCTGGTTGTGGAACTCTGAGGACCAGCCACTCATGGCCACCAGGCTGTTGCCAAAGACCGCTTGGACGTCCTCCTCCTCCTCCTCCTTCTCCTCCTCCGGGGGACTGGCGATGGCCTCCTCCCTGGACCGTTGATCGTCAACGGCGCCCTCGTGTAACTCAGTCGTCACTTCCGGCGGCGGCGGCGGGATCGGCGCGCTTGGATTTTCGGCAGAGGGGAGTGTGTCCGGGTAGAAATCCGTTTCTCCGGCGTGCGACGGCCCCTCTGGAGTGACGTCTCCGGGTCTCGTTCTACTCTCCGGCTCTTGGGCATCGGACGGAGTCTCTGATGAGGCATCTTCCGCGATTCTCTCCACGGCGCGGGCATCCGATGGAGCCTCTGACGCAATGTCTGCGAGTTTTGTTCTTCTCTCCTGCTCTCTGTCGGCCGTCTCCGCATCGCGGTTGTCCGACTTGGAGTGAAAGTCGTCCCGCTTGGGTCCGTCAAAGCTCGGGTAGACAGTCTCGGCAGACGCGGGGTTGGTGTCATTCTCTGGAGTATCGTCCGAGACCACGTGAATGACCACGCCGTCCTCAAAGCTGTCCTGTCTGATGCGGACAAGGTCCCTACCGGGCTCCTCCTCCTCCTCCTCCTTCTCGTCCTGCTCGGGAGAGGAGAGAGCGAAGCCGCCTATCCGACGGAGCGGCGAGGTGGAGCTCTCCTCGGAGGGACTGCGCAGGAGGGCGCTGCTGATCTCGCACTCGTGGAAGCTCTCGTCAAAGGAGGGCGACCGGGGCAGGGCTTGGCCCGAGGTCACTGCGACGGTAGCAGTAGCGCCGATGGGCTTGGGGTCTCTGGTCCGGCCACTGGAGTCTGGGATCGGCCTCTCCACTTGCTGGATGCCCAGCGGTGGCCCACCTTTACAGAAAACAAAACAGATTTTTGAGATTTTTTTTAAACTTTGGAGATTTTTGAGATGTTTGAGATTTTTTTTTTATACTTCCTGATATTTCTGTTAGGTTACCTGTGACTATTTTCCGGCTATTGTTTGGACAGCTCTCCGATCTCTCCCGCACCGTCTCCCAAGACCCGGCAAGAATCATGGGGGCTGCTCCCCAGACGTTCAGCAGCGATGAGTTGAAGGATAGCTGGAAGGTGAAGTTGACCAGACCTAGAATAATAATAACAATAATATGGATTTATAGAGCGCACTTTTCCATAAAACCGATCAAAGCACGAACATTCAAAGAACTTAAGCACAAAAAAGTCATTCTAAAAAAAAAAAATTAAAAAAAAAAGAAGAGATTTCAGCTCTATCTTGAAAATATCTAAAGATGTCATTTGACAGAGTGAAGGTGGGAGTTTATTCCAAATGGCAGGTGCTGCCCTGGCAAAGGCACGGTGACCGAAACGCCAGCATCCAGACATGAGAACAAAAGCACACCAAGAAACACTTGAACTTAAACCTGAGACCTCTGGTTTTGCGTACCAGCGCTCTCACCATCTCAGCTATCCAGCCCTTAGATGGTAACCTTCCCAAATAGTGAACTAATATTTTCTTTTTAAAGTATCAACATTTGGAGGGCCTGACGTTTCGATCCTAGCAGGACCTTTCTCAAAGGCAGAATGACAATGACAAAACAAACAGGACAGGGGAGAGTATTACAGGGACATGGATGACAGACAGAGGACAGAGGGGATAGCTGTGATAGGGTGAGATCAAAGGGAAGGGCAGGGGTTTGGGTGGGGATTAGGTAGTGGAAGGGGAAAAAGTATATATCTAAAGTAGATATAATTCCCCCAGCATGTTTGCTTTGTGAAAAAGAAAACTCATCCCCAAGGGTGAAAAACCAAAAACCTTGACCACAATTGAACCAAGTTTACAGCCCGCAGTCGAAACTCTTGTAAGCAAAACAAATGTGCATTTGCATACCGGTATACAAAATTGGCCCTTAGTAAAATCTGTATGAACTGCCATCCAAGGTACATTGTACATTAGCATGCTGACATCTGCTGTTTATTGTCCAAGGTTCTCTGATACCTTGAGCACACAAAGTGGAAAGATATGTGGGCTGGGCAGATATGACATATCACAGGGGTTATCCAGAATAGCAGGGTTCACCAGACCTCAAGGATTCTGATACATTAAGTACACATTCGAGGCATGATTTTGGTATCTGTGATAGCTGATATCGTGATTGTTATCACAATGACTAACGTAAACTGTAGATGAAACTACACCAGTAATGCTGTCATGCCTTACCGCAGTCTCATTCGGGCTTTTTTTTTTACAAATTGAAACAAATTGAAAAACATCCTACAGGAATATAGTTAGAGTATTTTATTCCACAATACAGTGAACAAACATGATGTTTGCATCAAGGAGAATGTAATTCATTGAAGGTTTGCCCTGCTCGACGTAATAAGCACTGAGTGCTCAGTGCTTTGTCCGATGCCTGGTGAAAATAAATTTCAGGCAGCTCGGACGGGATTCGAACCTTTGAGAAACGTCCTGCTAGGATCGAAACGTCAGGCCCTCCTAATTTCTATATCATTATTGAACGTTGAGTCAATTGAAACCCTCTGATTCTTTTCGGAGCCACACTCACTCGCTAAAGAGTACTTATTTCTGAAATTAGTATATTTGGCATATTTGTAATTTACTTATGCAATACCGGTAGTTCTTTTTCCATGTATATATTTTATATTTTTGTTTTCTGTCATCCAATTAGTTTGAAGAGCCCCCTGACAGGAACTAGTTTCTTTTGGGCAATCCTGCGGGAGTTAATTGAATGTTGTTTCTGTTTTTTGTTTTTTTTTATTGATTTATTTCTGTTTTCCACTTTATTCTTACTTGAGTGTGCTGTGATGTGAATGCTGTACATGTATCCCGAAAAATGAAATAATTAAAATATAAATATAAACCCTTTGCAGTGTCACTGCAAAATCTACCCTTGATCAGCCGAAGATCGATTGGCCGTCGAAGCTCACCTTGAAGGTAGTTCTTCATGATATGGGGCTGCTCAGCGTCTCGAAGGAAGGAGGTTTTCTTGTAGTGACCGTGTATGGCCTTGGTGTCAGACAGCATGGCATCCATGTAGCTGTCCATCAGACTATCGTTCAGAGCCAGCCTCACCCAAGCCTGTCACCAATACAACAACAAAGGAGGTGTTTATTCACCCGGCGACGGCATTCTTCCTGGAGGTCATTCCTGCTGATGTTATGCATATTCATGAACACTCTTTTACTCTGATTGGCCAACGTCAGAGTATAGAACATACATGAATATGATGTAATGACAATTGGCCAATCAGACTAAAGGACCGGCAGAATTACATTTGCGGGGAAAATACCGTTGCCGAGTGAATATAACCTGCCACCAAAAACAAAAACCCAAAACACCAGCATATGTGTAAACATCATTCGGCTCAATTTTATCCAGTCACAACAAAGAAGAAATAAAAAAATAGAAACAAAATTGAAAAATTGACAAAGAAAACTTTGACTGGACCGGGACTTAAACCCGAGACCTCTGGATTAACGTACCAGTGCTCTTCCATCTGAGCTATCCAGCCCTTAGATGGTGGCCTTTCCAAATAGTCAGCTAGTCTTTGCCTGGGTGGGGCCGTGGGCCCAATGATTGATTTCATTTAGATAATAATTTTTTTTTCCATATTTGGAATGCTGTTAGCTGACAGGGGTTTAGAGTGGTGGCCAGAAAATCTTTCGCATTTTAAAAATAGAATCAATAAGAATATATCCTTTGGTGGACGGGAATACCACTCGGGGGAAACAAACTACGGTGACTATACCGGATTTCCGCGAAGGCTTTCACAAACTCCCAACCCACCCTGCAGTAGCCAATCTCTGTGTTGACCTGGCTCAGTCTCTTGAGCTGCGACACCACGTCCTTGTGGGTGAACTTGACCAGAAACGGCCACGGCGTCTGCAAACAGAGACGGGGACCAAAGAACAAAGCAAAACGCACCGAGGTCACCATTAGAAGTCCCCCCAGAACAATGATTCAAATAACAATGGTAGTAATGGCTGAGGAAGTAGCCAGCATAGAGAGGGCTTGTTGTGTAAACAAATCAATGAAAAACAGATTGGGAATTTTTTGACAAATTGAAAACAATGGCAAAGAACATGTTGACTGGACCGGGATTTGAGTCCTCTGGTTTTGTGTACCAGTACTCTTCCTATCTGAGCTATCCAGTCTTTAGACGGTGGCCTTCCCAAACAGTCAACTAGTCTTTGCCAGGATGGGGGTGCCAGTCAGAAGCAATTCAACCTTTAACTGCCGTATATCTCCAGGGATCGCAGCCCCGCTTTCATTCAGATGCAAACAAACGACGGTTGTAAACCCGGCTACAGCAGCTCGGGGATCACACAAAGTGTGCGATCATTGTTGTTAGATGCAGCGCCTGTGGGTGGTGCACCCATGGCTGGCGGTTTTGTTCTCTTCTCACCTTGATGCTGTAGGTCTCCTTGAGGTGGTGCAGGTAGACGGCCTCAATCAGGTTGCAGATCCTGTTGGCCGTCTCTCCACTATGGAACCAATGAAGACAGAGGGGTTGAAAGGAAATGGCATTGCAACGGTGGCATGGGGATCAAGGAGGGGGAAGGATGACGATTGGGAAGGCGAGGTGGAGGATAAGAAGGATGAGGAGGAGGAGGAAGATTGAGGAAGAAAAAGATGAAAATGGTGATAAGGAGGATGAGGAGGAGGGGGAGAATCGGGATGAGGATGGGGATGGGGATGAGGAAGAGGAAGAGGACGGGTAGAGGAGGAAGAAGATTGATGATGAAAAGGATGAAAAGGATAAGGAGGATGATGATGAGGGGGAGAATCAGGATGAGGATGAGGATGAAGATGGGGATGAGGCCATCATGAAGGTGTGGAGGACAAGGAGGATGAAGAGAACGAGGGTGATGAGGAGGAAGACCCTTACCTCCTGATTGCTGAATCAGATGAAATGTGGTCTCTTTGTAGCTGCAAGCACAGAGAGTAGCAAGAGTTATGAATCAAAAGCTCCTTACTACATAAAAACACACCAATTAACAAAAGGCAATTCACAATCAATCCAAACCATGTGCTACTTTGTGCTTCAACCATGTAAACTTTCAAATCTTACCTAACGTATCAATTTTTTTTTTACTCAAAGTGGAAAGTTTGTAGTGATTTTAGCCTCCGTAGTAACACTCCACTATTCCATAATTTCATATTCATGAACACAACACTAATGATCCACCTATATGCCTTCCCCGAAAACTTGAATCGAATTTGAATACCCTCATCATTGCAATCCTCATAAGCCATTACCAAGATAGACTACAAATAATTGATTCCCATTATTTGTTTTAGGGAGTATCAATGAAATGCGGCACATGGACACTGCAGATTTCTGGCCGAAGCTGAGAGTAGCATTTACATTACGCTGTATGAAAACTCTGAAATAACCCACTTTTTTTTGCTCAAAAGGGAATTTTTGAGGGTACGACAAACTGAATGGAGAAATAAAGTAAAACAACTGGATCCTCAACTGGAGTTTCCAAATTTCTCCACAGATTTCTTCGGCACGGAGGAACGGGACGTCACTACCAACCTTTTTGATGGACACGGAGAGCTCACGGCTCAGGTACAGCTTGAGGGAGGCAAGCTTGGTTGCCTCCAGCTCATCCATTGCATCTAAGACCGCCGGCAAAAAAAATACCCAGACAGAGAAAGACATGCGTCAAAAACACAGGCAGAAGAAATCATCTGTCAAAGCTGATGTCTAGATGCTCGTACTGTAGATTTCACAGACACTTACAATGCATCGTATTAAACATAACTTATAAGGCCAGATTGAAAAAAAAACATGTTTCTCATCCGGGTTTTGGAAAAGAAGGAGGAAGAGGGGATTTTTCTTTTCTATTTTTTATTTGTTTCAAGATGGCCGCCATTTTACAATTTCCTGCAACCGTTAGTGTTTGCAACTGTCCAACGACACTTTTGTAATAAAAGGCAAGTTGGATGAGAGAACTTAACATTTTTACAGTGTCTTTTCACAAGTTAGTATTGTATTTTGCAACAATAAACAGTTTTAGATGCATTTGCTTTAACCACCAAAATCGGGATTTACAGGGTGACCAAAATAGGAATGTCCACATTTAGTGGGTCTGACGTATTGATCCTAAGCTCCTAGCAGTAGCAGGACCTTTCTCGAACCTTTGAGAAAGATCCTGCTAGGATCGAAACATCAGGCCCACTAAATTTTGAGATTTCCATTTTGGTAATTTTAGTCAGTAAGCAGTTTGCCTCATTTTGGTATAAAATAGGAATGGTTGGCAGCGATGCTAGCGCCAGTAGTGGGGGTGGGTCGGGAAGGGAAGGGAAGGGAAGGGAAGGGGGGTGGAAATCCTGCAGGAGGGTGAGGAGTAGAGCTCACCTCTTCTTCCGAACATCTCGCCCAGACCGGCCTTCAGT
The DNA here is from genome assembly GCA_949987565.1 of Luidia sarsii. Classification (NCBI taxonomy): domain Eukaryota; kingdom Metazoa; phylum Echinodermata; class Asteroidea; order Paxillosida; family Luidiidae; genus Luidia; species Luidia sarsii. Next base: position 15,236,922 of record OX465115.1, read on the forward strand.
GGCTCAGGCTGTGGCTGGATCCAATGGCCATCACAGGAACAGTCGGTCTACGGAACGCAGACGCCGCCACGCAAGTGCCTGCCACGCAAACCATGGCTCAGCAAGATGACGTCAAAACACCTTCGGGTCTTGGCCTGACACCAGTCTGCTCTCAATCTCTTTATCTCCAGTTTCCAGTTGTAGGCCTGATGACCACCACAATAAATGAAAATAAATATTTTTGACAGTGTTTTCTTTCATATCAGCATTATCAGCACTGATTTCACCAAAACTAACCACTGAACGTTCCGACCAAACAAATATGTTTTGTTGCTGGTACATGTATCTAGACGAAAATTTCGTGCGAGTTTCATTTCTGAACTCCGTCTAGGTTCTTGAGAACAAAATAAACAATTTACGCACTTGAGTACTTCACCATAGAGTTGTGCGATAGAAATACGGCCAGTTTGACATCTATACCCATGATGCTTTGCGAACGTCGAAAAGGTTTATCCATATGGTCTATCAAATAATTATAGCCTAGTACTAGTACAGTACTAATACTAGTACTAGTAGTACTAGTTGTACTACTAGTACTAGTAGTAGTAGTAGTACTAGTACTAGTAGTATTAATTATACTCATTTATTTAAGGCACTTTGCCTTTGAGAAAGGTCCTGCTAGGATCAAAATGTCAGGCCCTCTAATTTTTGAGATTTATAAAAATTATACTCTTTTCTATACTCTATTAAATTTTACTTTATAGGTGATTATTTCAAATTAATAATCAATATAATGTGGTTAGACTTTTGAAATTTTCGAATTTAAAAAAGGGTGACTTATCGGGTCCAAGTTACTCGGACTAGTCAGACTTTAGTAACATACTTCTTTGCAAGAGAGTGTCTGCACTCTGTGGTCTTTGGGAGAAATCAGCCACCTTTTTTTATGTAACGTGAAAAAAACCCCGTTAATATACTTACGTGAAATTAACGCTGTTAAAAGGGCGGAGAAACAAGGAAGAAATTACGAACATCCATAAAACACTTCCAACCTACACGGCAAAATACAATTTCACCCACGTACAAAATACATTACAATTACAATTATTTACATGACGATAACCCGCACCCAGTGATACGATTTTATGGCTCTTACCTTGGAAATTCCACCGATACTCTGCTTACTCGCTGCCGTTCTATCGGCTGAAATGGGAGAGTTTCCTACTTCCTTCTATCTCAGTGTGCGAGGATTTCCACCGAAGACTTCGAGTAAAAAAGTTAGCTAAGTGACAGGATTAGCGTTCAGTGTCCACACACTGTCATGGGATTATTTTTATGGAGACTTTGCGCAGTGAGGGGTAAGTGCGCCCTCATGCGTCGAGGTGGAGATGATGCAAGACTTGTCGTAGTCTTTCTTTCAAGACGCAGAGTTGTCTTCCTCGCCTCCCTGCATAAGCGCCCTCGTGCGACACAGAGAAGCTTGCTTAAAGGGGTGCTACAATAGACATAATATTAACACTTAAATCCATGCTTCAGAAGTAACAGAACTGTTTTGCAATGTTGCTAATTAATAATCAAGCTGTTCAATCACTCGTTCTGGGGGTGTTGAACGTTTTCAGATTTATGCTAATGTAAAAATGAGAATTTCAATATTCTTGAGCAAATTATTTTGTGCTGTCATCACAGAATCATGCACCAGAAACCAATTTGTTTCTGTACAAAAGTTTATGAAAAATTCTGGTTTTTCCTGCAGACCTATCCCTAAACCTGTTGATTTACTGCAAAAATGTATGCTTCATAATCATTCAGTGAAGGAGTTTTTCATCAAACCTAATCCAGAGGGATAATTTGCAGTTTGAAAGTTAATGTTTTTCTAAAGCTTTTTAAACTGTGGGTTCCTGACACAACCTTACAGTAGTGCCCTCGTTTTCATGAGGATATTTTTAAAGCTAAAAAAGCAGACCTTGACTGTGATATTTATTGCAGAGATCCTTAAAAACAAATCGTTTCGCTATCCCACAGCATTTTTTCAAAGAAACTGAGACGAAAATAAAACAACTATTTAAGAAACTCACTCATTGGAATTCCTTGTCTTTTTTTAATAATAGAAACAAAATCCTAGTTGATGATTAAGCATAAATACAGTAATGTTACATCATTAGAGAAAAAAAAATAACTGGGCAAAATAATTGACTATTCATTTGCATAAACAAGACCTCCGTACTTTTTTTTAAAAAACACCTTGGCCGTGTCTGAATATTATGGCTGCGGCTAGAAGTAACACGCAACCCTATGAGAACTGGTTGCAGCCGCTCACTGATGATTTCCATAGACTCATGTGTACTTTCGAGCCGTAGCCAATGAATTCGGACGCAGCCTTGGTGACAACCAGACCATCTTGTGATGAGCCGATTCTTAAACAAGAAAAAAAACCTGAGGGACAAAATTGACCCCCTCACAATTCACAAAGTTTAGAAAGCAAGAACTGCACCAATGCCCTAATGAAAAACCGAAAAGTAAAAAAAAAAATATATAAATAAATGTACTGGCTGGTTTCCTTAGTAATGCTTGTTTAATTTCAAAGGTTCCTCTTGTATGTGAAATGGAAAACAAAACAAAAACATGTTGAATGAAATTTAAAACAAAGTATCTGAATGTTTACTGGCACAACTCAAAAAGTTCAGGGTTGGACAAGGAATAACTTTCTGTATCAACTCAAAAATGCAGAAATGAATCAGAATATGAGAACATGAACCATTTCTCGCACAGCCTTTTCCTTTTCAGAGTGACTGAAAGTTGAAATTTGCTAATTGGAAACTTGGTATTTAACCTTAAACTCAAAATAAAAGAACATCTTGTGGTATATATCCCTTCTCATAATTTGACACGAGTGTGGCTTATTTTCACAGAGGCATAGTAACAAGCACCGGGCCGTTATTCTTTTGAAACAAGACATTCAGGCTCTGATCCTGAACAAAGAGACCAATGATACTAGAACTAGGATTTGCAGACAAAATCTTAAGAACAAGGTGATGTTTCCTTCCATAAAAGGAATAATTAACCCGCATTAAACACAAATGTAAACACATTTTCTTAAAAAAAGGGTCCAGACCTAAACAACAATACTGGAACATCAAACCAAAAGTTCATCAACGCTCAACACAAATTCATTGAAACCAATTAGGATTTTTTTTGGTGGAAGAGGGTCAAGTGGAGAAGAGACTTCTGAGCATGCTCAGTGACCTCGCAAGTCGTAACATGGAGTGAACTGGGAAGTGTGAGAAAAGTTTGAAACCAAGTTTGGGCTTCAAAGTAAATTCGCCTCAAATGGTTTAACAGTGCTTGCTTGGGGAAATTTTTGTATTTTTATTTTTTGTTGGCGGGGGGGGGGGGGGGGGGTTCTCCAAAATGTGAACCGTGCACTAACGATAAAAACTACTATTGTGGACCAAACATTCTTCAATTTGATTACAAGTGAAAGGGTCATAACAGGTTGGGGTTAAACGTTTTTTTTTCCCAAGCACAAAAAATATCCACGCTGCATAGCATCAAGCAAGTTGAACCACTTAACGCAAGGATCTCCAAATTGTGTCCGACTGAGAAAACAAACATGCAGCTTTGGCAGGATTCAAAGTTCTGAAGCCCAACTTTTAATTTATAGTGGAGAAGTCTGAATGACGTGACACAGAGAGTAAGTTGACAAGATTATTTTAGAGTATTTTATCTAATAGAGGGGAGACTGTTAGTTAACCTGCCACCTAGAGTAGATATATGTTAGGCCTACAATAGTCACACGACTTGACAAATGGATCTTAGCAGCCGGCTTCAATCAATAACAAAATATGAAAATTAATCAAAGGGTTTATGTACAATCTTTAAAAAACAAATGGAACCCTGATCAAATGGAACAATTACAATCGCATAAATCATCTCTCTGTCCGGCTCTCTGTGTCCACCTCTCTATGGAGCTCTGTCGATATCTATGACCAATCTCGACGGAGGAACTTTGAGGACAAAAGGGAAAAGAACCTGTACAATCTCATTTTCTATTGTACACGAATATTTGTAGACTTTTGTCGGTAGACATTAAAACAAAATGTAGATTTGGAATCCCGGGGAACAATCTTTCCAAAATTAGTTATAAAACAGCACCCTCTTTTGCAAAAACGAATTGATAAAAAATAATTTCAACAAAAAAACTAAATGTACAAATCAAAATTATGACAACAAAAGTCTGATTTTAACCCCCCAAAATATTCCCCGGTGTTTTTTCAGCTTCTTGGATTTCAGCTCCTTGCCAAACGTTTTGACAACACTCAAACCTTGATACCTACAAATATTTACGGAGCAAGAAACCAGCTTCCCCATTGCATCATTGAGGCTGAAGCAGAGCGAGAAAATCATCAACCAAAACGAGAAAGTCGTCGAAAGTCTTACACAAGAAAAATAGCGAAAAGAATAGCACTTAAAGAGTTACATTTGGTACACTGTAATCGTAAACAAATGTCCGCCAATAAGTACGTCTACTTTACTGTATATTTACCGCTTCTGATAATAAAAAAAGCACGCCGTTACAAAAGTGAATACACAAGCTTTAAATATAATGTAGTTATAATATCATAGGCAGACCGATGGGATGAGTAACTGTTGCTTTTAAGGTACATCGTATATAAAAGAACCCCTTTAAAATGTACAAGTTAAACTATTATCTTTAAAAAAAAGAAATTGTTACTCGGTAGTGCATATCAGCAATCGTTACTCGGAAGTGCATATCATGATGTCAGCAATGGGATTGCTGAGACTGAGAGGTTTAAGCAATCACGCCGGCTCGAGTCAGTTGGAAACTGTACAGATTGTCTACATGGAATTGTTTGAAACTTGGAGAGATTCTTGAAATGTTGGTTTGAGCAAACTGCTCGCTTATCTACCGATTGCGGTTATGCATACATTGTATATATACCTTCTTTTCTTTCTCCAATGATATATATTTTAGTCAAACAAATAATGGAAAAACTAACTGGGAACTTCTAAACAATTTCTTTTTAAAAAAAATGGCAAAGAAAACTTTGACTGGAACGGGATTTAAACCCAGTTCAGTCAATATTTTCTTTGCCTTTTTTTTTCTCGAAATTGAATCATACTTTCCCCATAATTATAGAATCGTTATAGTTATTGAAAGAGCCCATTCTCTCGTCACGAGAGTGAAGTACAAATTGTACAGTACATTGGCAAGACCACATTGCATAGATGGAAGAACGAAGGCTTTCGAAAAATTTATTTCTCTGTCTCTAATTTTTGTACACCTTTCCTTGTTTACTCTCCGAAACGCTGTCTACACCTCGCTTACGAAAAACCATGTCTCTGAAAAATTTGAACTGGTGCCGTCATCTCCTAAGATACTTATTGCAACGCTGTCTTTACACGCCAGTCATGGCCAGGGTAGGATTCTCACCATGGTAGTAATTAATTAATTAATTATCCCGCTTGAACACACACGCTTGTTCTAAGCATGTGTAAATATTTGTTAACACTGTTCCTCTATGAATGTTTAAAAGTAATTAAAAAAAAAAATTATCAACACTGGTAGCCAAGCACACTTTCCAACCACCATTTTCTGTAAAAAAAAATATTCAGCCTCAGTTGAGACAATTTATGGTTTAATAGTACGAGTCGAATTCTGCTTGATATTGGATCTCTTTTGATCTATCCTTCTAAGCCCAAGACTGAAGTCATTCAATAAGGGTTTACCCTGCTCGATGTTATAAGCACTGAGTGCCCAGTGCTTTGCCCGATGCCTGATGAAAAAAGCTTGGTGGTCAAGTGGTTATCAAAGACTCAAATGCGGGAGTCGCGGGTTCGATTCCCGCCTGAGCTGCCTGGATTTTGTTCATTTGGCATCGGGCAAAGCACTGAGCACTCAGTGTTTATCAGGTCGAGCAGGGCAAACCCTCATTGAATTACATTCTCCTCGGCGCAAACATCATATCTATAAAGACTTAGGTCGACTGCACAGATGTGGATCCAGGGGTTGATTTCACCAAACTCGACGATGAACTCGACGATGCACAGAAACCATACGGCTTAACCCAACTTAGGACGGGTTATCCATCATAAGTTTGAGTTACGATTCATCATAAGGGCAGGCTTTGTGAAATCCACCCCAGGCATCTGCAAGCTGGTTCCCTTACCGGATGCCCACTCTTTTGGATGGAATGGCGGGGAACCAGCGGCTGGATAACTGATCTCTGTAAGGATGAGGGTCTTGGGGCGGGTGCTGGGGTTTTGGATGGGGTGATGGGGGGGGGAGGGTGGGGTGAAGAAGGGGGGAGGGGAACCTAGTGGCCTTCTCCCTCTCACAGGCTGATGCTGCTCTCAGGCACCTCGCCAAGGATCTGGTCGGCCGTCTCCAGGTCCCAGTCGGCTTCCTCCAGGGCGCGGTGGCAGGTCGCCTCCTCCAGCAGAAGCAGCCGGCTCAGGTAGCGCACCTTGAGCAGCTTGACCGAGACCGGGACGTTCCACAAGTTGCTCCTCAGCACCTGAGCGCACTCCTCCTCGCTGACCTGCAGAGAGGCGAAGGACGAGGCAGAGGAGGAGAGGATGGAGGAGAAGAGAGAGGAGAAGAGAGAGGAGAAGGAGAGAGAGGAGAAGGAGAGAGAGGAGAAGTAGGAGGAGGAGGAGGAGGAGGAGGAGACAGAGGAGGAGACAGAGGATGAGGAGATACAGGAGGAGAGAGCAGTGAAGGAATAGGCAGAGGAGGAGAAGGAGGAGGAGGAGACAGAGGAGGAGACAGAGGAGGAGACAGAGGATGAGGAGAAGACATATAGGACAGCGTCGACAACAAGAAAGAGGAAGAAGATGAGGTGGGGGAAGAGTGCAAGTAAAGGACAAGAAAATAAAGAGTATGGGTGAAAATGCTGTGATGTACCCAAGCAAGTACGGAAAACAGAGACATTTCAACAAGTATAAAGCTTGAATCGGTGTACAAGAACAAGCACTACATCACTTCATCGAGTCTCTTCGTACAGTTAATGGACAATAAGACTGAAGGAGGAAGGGAGGGGGAAGGGAAGGGGTGTCGGCATCTTGCATCCGTCTCACCTCATTGGGGAGTTCCCGCTTGACCGTCAGGACGTCCAGAGCCTTCTGCGGTCCCCCGTCCGGCGATTTCATGGCCTCTGCCATGGCGGTCGTCGTCGTCGGTGCCCCGCTGCGTCTCTCCAGCCCTCTGGTCTGGCTGGTCCCCGGTGCCTGTCGGTGACTCATGTCGATGTAGTCGGCCGAAGACGGGGAAACAGCGGCGGCAGGGGGGCTGGGACGGGAGTGCAGCGAGGGCGAGGCCTGGTAACCGTGGGAGAAGGCGGCGGCGGGCGTGGGGAGAGGCGGAGGGTCTTTGGGCCTGGAGGGGTGATGGGCCTGAGGTCGGGGTGAGTCGTACATATAGCTGACGCCCCCACCTGAAAAAATAAAAATTAAAAAATAAAAGAATAAACACAGGATGGGATAGATACAAGACATCAGAATCGATACACGATGCAGAACATTTGCGACTGGCTAGGCAAAAAAGTCCCTTAGGTCTCAACTAAAATAATTTCTAAAAATAATTTCGAAAATAATTTTCTCTGCCTTTGAGAAAGGTCCTGCTAGGATCGAAACGTCAGGCCCACTAAAATTTAAGATAAAAAAAAATAAAAATTCTAAACTAAGATATTTTGCCTCTCCCTCCCGGACCTCCTTACCTGGCGGTGAGGTGTAGGTCCTCGCCAGGACGTCCGTCAGGCTCTCCGCCTCCTTCAGACCCGCCTCCCCGTCTCCGAGGCCGTTTGCGCCGCGCGTCGCCTTGCGCTCCATCCGGTCGAGGCTCTTGGTGGCGGAGCCGGACCGGCGCCCCTCCTGGATCTGCTCGAGGCTCTCCGAGGGTCGGGTGGTGGCCAGGGTGCCGCGCCGCTCCCAGGTGGGCGCCTTGGCGGACGGGGAGGAGCCGGAGGAGAGGCTACGGCGGGGGATGGAGTGGGCGCTGTGGCTGCGGGTCAGGACGGCCGGCTGATCGTCGTCCGACGATGAGGCGGCCGGCGGCAGGGGAGGAGCGGGTCTAGGGGGCAGCTCTCGCACGGCGAGAGGGACGGCCCTCTCCGGGAGGGTCTGGGGGCTCCGCGTTGTCGCGGCGGCGTCGGTGGGGGTCTCGGCCGGTTTCTGGGGCCTCATGATCTCGTACTCGGCCTCACGGATCGGGGGGCCGACGTGGGCTTGGGCGCGAGACGCCGGATCAATGAGGAGGGTGCTATGGCCGACGACCGTGGAGGAGGGGATCCTGTGGTCCAGGCTGCTAAGCGGGACTTGGGCTCTGCGAGGGATCTCTTTGGGATCGTGGAAGGGCACGGGGGGCAACGGTGGGAGCCTGCTGGGCAGATCGCTCAGGTCATCGTCGTCCTCGTCCTCCTCGTTCCCCTGGTAACGGTGGCCGTTGGGGAAGCGGCAGACCACGTATTCGTCATCGTCGTTGTCGTCTGTGGCGCTGTCGTCATCACTGCGAGGGTCATCAAGCTCGGTGGCCGACATCCGTTGCACCAGCTGGCGGATCCCTTGCGGGGAGGCCCGCACCAGGTTCCCCATGTCGTCCGGCCGGTCCCCAGCGTCCAGGGACTGGCTGGTCAGCAGAGGGGCGCGGCGGAAGGGGTTACCGGTGCCAGGGCTCCTCCGCTCAGGCACCTGGGGTACCACATCTATGGTGTGGCCACGGATCAGCGGCTTGCTCCTGCCGGAGGACGGCGGCGGGTTCGAGTCCACCGTCGGGCCGTTGGCACGCCCGAGAGTCGGCGGAGGGGCGTAACGCTCCTCCTCCTCTTCCTCCTCGCTGTCCGCATCCATCGTACGAGCACGGCGACGGGACAGACGGCCAAAGTCGGCCAGATCCACTCGCTCTACCTCCTCGCCGGATGCCACGGACTTGGGCCGCGCCTGGGCCCAACCGGGGGTCAACTCGTGGCCGGCGGTCAATGCCGTCGGACTCTTGGGCGACTGGCTGAAGTTACTGCTGTCGTCTCGGCGGTGGTGATGACTGCGGTGGTGGTGGTCTGAGGAACCTACTCGCGGGGGAAGCGGTGGTTGCTGCTGTGGTGGCGGGGTTGTGGTGGTTGTTGTTGTTGATGGTGATGATGATGATGGTGATGCTATTGATGGTTGTAATGGTGGAGGGAGGAAGGCGTGCTTGGCTGTGTTTCTGTTAGTCTGGGGGGAGGAAGGAAGGGTGGGCCAAGAAGAGAGCCAGGATTTGGGGGTTGGGAGGGGGTTGGGAGAGGGTGGGGAGGGGAGACAAAAAACCAAAGACAAACAAAGTTTGACAGATTAGACAACTCGTGCCATTAAAACGAGAGGTTAACGGAAACAAACAAAAAATGTGTCAACATAAATTTCTGTCTATTTTCAGTATAAGAAAAAAACAATTCAGGATGTTTGAAACAAGTCCCAACATGCACTTTTAGTCAGCAAAATCATTCACAAAATTCTCTAAAAAAAATCCCAAAATCAAAAACAACGTTCAGAATTTTTTGTTCTTTATAAAAAAAAATAAAACAAATATGATTTTCCAACAAATGCAAACATGAGTTTTGGTTTTCACTCAATTGTTTTTACAAAAGTTTCTTGCAAATCTTTGTTCTGCCTCAGTGACAGGTCCTGCCCGATTCTATAAAAGAGAGCCATTGACAGTTACTGGCTCTTTGCGGAGACAACTCCCGGTCTTGTAAGAGATGACTTACATGGCGTGAGCGTAAATTTTTCAGTGTACTTCACTGTGCTTTTCCACATAGTTGTCCCATCAGAATTGAAACGTCAGCCCGCCTGAGCGCTCACGAGATTTGTTTGTTTCAGTTTATCTTGTGAGCGAGCATTGGGTGAGTTTTGGGCGGTCAAGGACTCGAGATTGGTTCCAGTCATCAGTTTGGTTATAGTATCAAAGGGAGGGTACACCATTTGCTATGTTCCCAATGTCCGGACATTCAAAATGTCTTACTCATCAGGAAGTCTGTAATGGTAACAGCCATGCCTTGACATTTTGGCACTAAAATATTTTTTTTTTTAATAAAGATATCAACAATTGGAGGGCCTGACGTTTCGATCCTAGCAGGCAGAAAAGATGAGATTTTTTTTTTTTTTTTGTGGAGAAAACGAGGAAATTTGTTAAATTTGTGGAGCGATCGTTGGAACAAAGAGTTTCTTTTACAAATTCAGCTCTCAAAGCTGAGATGTTCTAAAAAAAAACATTGAATTTTGTTTCCACAGTTTTTCTCAAGACATGGTCGCCGGATTAAGCCGAAACTTGTGTAATTTTAAGTGTGTTATTTTATGTATACGTTGAGTTTGACAACAAGATGATTTGACCTCTGCAAATGGTGCACCCTACATGTACCTCTAAACACGGGGCAGACGCAAATCAAAAATGTTCACAGCGTGGAAATGACTCAAACCAATTCTTGGTCATGACCACCACCAACAAACAGCACCCAAGTTTGCAACGCTTTGGTATCACTCTGAAATTTGTTGTGACAACAACTTCCTCTGCCACGACAAAACAAAAAGTCATGAATGCTGAACAGCAAGAATTTCCAACAAAACATTTTGGCAACCCCCTCCCCCCCAAAAAAATAAATAAATAAATAAATATAATATATATATAAAACAACAGAAATGAAAAGAAAATTAAAAGTCAAATGAAATACAAATTAAAGAGAGAGAAGACACCAAACAAAATGAACAGAGCAATGAGATGTTGTCAGTCTGCCCAGAAAGAAACCACATTGTCAAAACTCTGCATGAGATCAAGTCAGGGTAGAATGTCCAAAACATGATGACTGTCAACAAATTGAGGAGTCGAGAGGAATGTCATACAAGAGAGAGACAAACATGATTCTGAAATGAAGAAAATAAAACCAAACAACAAATAGCACTCAAGAAATCATGCAGGCAAGCTTCAGACAGAAAAACAAAGACACAATTGCATACAAGTGAGATAACATCTGTACATTTTGGGTGTTTTTTCTTCAGCATGGCTTGCCTCAAATACTGGCCTCACTGGCCCCAGGCCAGTCCAAACAGAAGATCTGGCCAGCAAAATGTCAAACTGTAATGGCCAACACAAGAGGGCCAGTGACAAAGTCATGCCATCAAGGAACGATGTTTGTTCATGGCAAGATAGTCCAATTCGTTCTGGAAACTGAATTCGGGCCAGTAAATTTCTTTTGAATACTTTTTGTGGCCGGCCAAAATAAAAAAATGTGAAAGTTCATAAATTTACTGGCCCATTATAGGCCATTGGAAAAAGCAGGTTAGTGTGGAGCTTTGTATTGAGACGTGCACAACAGAGGCATGGAGAATAGTGTGTCAAAAAAAAAACCATCCTAAAATCAAAAACAAAATGGACAAGCAGTTCCCATAGCAACCAAAAGAACACATGCCATTCAGTCAGACTCGTCTGCATTTGTGTTACAATCAAATCAAGACCAAGAATAAGTGATGTTGTTGTTTTTGTTTACAATAAACAACACGGAAGTTTGGGGTTGAGTCAGTGCTGCATTCCTCAAGACAATCGCATCGTTTCCCTTTCTATTTTCATTTTAAAAATCTCCGAAATTCCCCGAAATCTTTTTCGATCACAGCTCATTACGAGATCCGAGATGACCAGATATCCAGGGGCAAAAGTCAAAAGCAACTCCGGTGACACCGTGCACGTCATGTCTTGTGAGTTGGCAAAGAAATCTTTGATTGGACAGGGACTTGAACCTGAGACCTCTGGATTAACGTACCAGCGCTCTTTCCATCTGAGCTATCCAGCCCTTAGATGGTGGCCCTCCCAAATAGTCAATTAGTCTTTGCCGGGGTGGGGGCGCCTGTCAGAAGCAATTCAACCATTAACTGCCGTACATCTCCAGGGATCACGCCCCCGCTTTCATTCAGATGGAAACAACCAATTGTAATAAACCTGGCTACAGCAGCTCGGGGATCACACAAAGTGGATGCAGCTTTTACAATTCAAGTCAAACAAACAAAGAAAGGTAAAAATGACTGAAGTTCCCAGTCAGTTTTTCCTTGATTTTTTCAATACTACAAGAGGTGACAGTTACCACCCTGCAATGTACGAGTGCAATTTTGTTTACTTGCCCCGACGAGATCCACCAGCCAGACCAATCAACGACGACCGAGCTTGCGAAGCGCCGAAGAAATTTGAGACATCATATTGTCCACGCCGTCCAGATTGTTTTAATGCACCCAAGCTCTGTGCACAGAGTTCTTGCTTTCAGCCTCTTGCCTCGAGATAAATTTCCTTCCTTACCGAAAATGATTGTTGCATTACTGGCACACTGCGACATACTAATTTCCTGACATTATTGGGCGCTGAGAGGGAACAGATGGACAGACAGACAGACAGACAGACAGAGTGACAGAAAGAGACACAAAGAGAGAGAGAGACTGAGAGGGAAACAGGAAGACACGATACAGAGACAGACAGAGACAGAGAGGAGAACGACACACAACAAAATAACCGCATGAAACAAAACCGGAGTCAATTTCTGACCGAAGTCTCAACCAGGAAGAGGAACAGAAAATAAGAACGGCTACTTTCATATCGAGTCGTTTAGAGTCTAGCTGGCTTGTCTGGGAAATGCAGCACCGACTCAACTCCAAAACAGAATGGATAACACTTCCAGGTAAAGCAAAACAAATGTTTAAGTATACAAGTGAATAATATATATACATTTGGATAACACGGTACAAACGGAGATTAATAATAGAAAGGACGTGCAATTGCTTTTGTTTGTTTTCCACACTTAGGACAACCCGGTAGTTTGGTTTTGGTTTTGATTTGTTTAATTTCTTTTCTTATCTTTTTATTCGCTTCAGAAAAATATTGAGAGTGACTTGTGCATGGTTGTGTGCGGGCTGGTGCCCATGGGAAGCAGACAACAACGCACAACCGCATGCCTTTGTACTGAAGAAGGCGGGGTACCAGACAAGATGGCGCTAGGTGAAAACAAAATGACAAGGGGCCAGCGATTGAGGGGGGAAGGGGTGGAAAACGGAACTCCGTGCATTCCACCGAACCTTCTGATAAATATTCATGAGTTAGTGGGAATATCGGTTGTCCATTTTTGCACATTTGAGTGTTGAAATTTGGGGATTAATTCCTCCTTGCCCCTCCAAAAAAAAAACACCCAAAACACACATCACAGAGCAACAAAATTAATCTAATAACAATTGTTGGCAACATACACAAATTACAAATTAACTGGGTTAGGGGGATGCATTCACAGGTGAATAATCTCATCGTTCTACAGACACCAAAAAGTACCGAATCCCCCAAAATGGTTAACATTTTTCAGTTGGAAAAGAGAAGACCGAGTTGATTACAATTACAGCCATATACATGAACACAAAGTTTAAGAAGAAGGGAAAGATTAATGCAATTAGATGTATGTATGAGTATTTTTTTGTTTGTTGTTTTAATGATTATCCGGAGAAAAATGAATTACGAGTTAAAACAAAGCAAAGGGTTTGTTTGAATTGTGAGTTTGTTTTGAGTGTGTTGGGGCCACCAAGCAGCCAATGAGAAGCCAGAATAGTGGTTGTTGGGTTTTGTTTGTACATGTTCCAGGGCCACCACAGGGGGAAAACCCCAACAGAACACCGAAGAGACAGGGAGGAACATGAATAACAAACCGTTGCCCGCAGTGTGGAGAGAGAGTGAAAGAGAGAGAGAGAGGGGATGAAAGAGATAGAGAGAGAGAGAGAGAGAGAGAGAGAGAGAGAGAGAGAGAGAGAAAGAGAGGGAGAGAGAGAGAGAGAGAGAGAGAGGGAGAGGGAGAGGCAGAGGGAGAGGGAGAGGCAGAGGGAGAGGGAGAGGCAGATGGAGAGGGAGAGGCAGAGGCAGAGGGAGAGACAGAGGCAAAGGCAGAGGGAGGGGAGAGGGACAGGGAGAGGGAGAGGGACAGAGAAAGGCAGAGGTAGAGGCAGAGACAGAGAGAGAGAGAGGCAGACAGACAGACAGACAGAGAGAGAGACAGACAGACAGAGAGAGAGACAGAGAGAGAGAGGAAGAGGAAGGGAGGCCAATGATTGGTCGGTGGCCAGGGTGCCACACAGCCAATAGGAAACAGAGATGGAGGGGAAAGGTAGCAGGGTTTTGAGGAGAGAAATGCAGAGTCCAGTGGTCCGATCCGGAGAGGCAAGCACAGAGTGGAAGGGTCACGGGCAAACGACATGATGAGGTCGAGAGGGGAAAAGGAGGAAGGGCAGGGGAACAGAAAGGGGGAGAGGAAAGAAAAATAAATGAGAAAAGGGAAAATTTCAGTCAGAGCTTCACCAAGCAATACTACATGTACAAGCAAAACATGAGGCATAGAATTGATCACTAAATCATAACAATCTTAATTTATACAAATCAATTTGTTGTCCTCCAAATCTTGGACCCTCCCAAATGGGTCTTTTTTCTGTCAAACAATCCCTCTCAGCACGACAAGAATCAACAACAGACCCAAACCGTAAGACCATAACCGCTTTTAAAAGATTGTGACATAATTCCTTTTTTGATGGAATCATTGTAAGATAGCAATACACTCACAGATGAATCTCTGGGCGTTTTGTATCGTGATAGAGTTTGACAGAAACCACACTGTCCTTGCATTGCAATGGAACCAACCCTTCATCCATAATGGTTGGGATTAAAACTGCATCTAATCTACTATAGGTCTTACTGGGCACATCACAAAAGAACTAATTTCATTCAAGTTCCAGAAAGTGTTTTTTTTTCCCATATGCAAGCATCATACAAGTGACAATGATTATGCAACAGTCCAAGTTCAAAGATACTCATTCCAAGTTCAATGACATTCAATTCTAAACGAAAAAAGGTATTTAGCTCTAAATATTCCCCTCTCTGTGCATTATTTGCCAGACACAAAACCCACTCCTCAAGAGAAAAATACAAAAATGACAATTACAAAGGGCTCCTTGATCCAAAATCAATGTTGGAAATTTCAAATTGGCATACAGTAACTACGTTTACAAGTACATGTAGACTTGGCAAGTTTGCATAGTATATATACACATCATGAATTTGAACTGATCTCAACCTTAGAATTTATACAGAAATACACACAGGTACCGTGATTTGACAAGGAATGCAGGTTATTCGACCGAGAAACAGGCAAGTGCACGATGATATGAAACAAACGGAACAGTTTAGTTTTTACCTTAGCCTCCCAATGCAGTGATGCACTTTTCAACTCAGACACAACAAAAAAATTCTGACCACGATGCAAAACAAAGAAAAACCAAAGTGCGTCTTTCCCATTTTTACGAGCGATACTTTTTGTAAAGAAAGTCCTCACTATTCCTCCCCCCCCCCCAAAAAAAAAACAGAAAGCACCTTGAAACTGAAACTGATTGTATGCGCTTCAACTCAGCAGTCCACAAAAGGTGAACATGTAAGTGCATAGGAGGGACTCTAAAAGGTCCTGCTAGGATCGAAACGTTCATCCCTCCTAATTTTTGATATTTGCATTTTGATCTTTTCAGTCAGTAAGCAATTTGCACCATTTTTGCATTTTTCTTTTAGAATAACTCCATCTGTGTGCATGTCACAGGTACAACACGGCAAAGCCCAGAATTTTGTCTCCAGTTACATGTTTGTTCAAAATCGACGGCTGTCTCGATCCTTTTTCAAAATCAACGCATATACAGAGGAACTTTGTGCTTCTGTTGCAGGACAGCCAGGATGATAGCACATGAACATGTACATTAGACCCCAGGGAGTTTGAGGCACAGGAATACGGAGTGCTTCTCTCAAAGCCAAGAGGCATTTCATATTGTCACAAAAATGAAATACTTTTGAGGGGACAAAAATAAAAAAAAACTTTTTTTTTCTTTTTTCTTTTTGCCAATTGGTTGTATGTCTAAATGCAGACATTTGGAGTTCTGGTACATATAGGTGCGATTGATAAGATTCCCTGAGTACACTCTGGGTCAACCCCCAAGCACTTTCACGTAAAGTTTGTGAGAGATGACGGCAAGGGAGACCCCAGGGCAGACCCAGGGGGGAAAGCTGATTGAACGCACCCACAGATTCATGTGTCAAAGCTGGTCTAACCAAGGTCTGCGAAAATGTACGGCCCATGGTCCCCTTCCCCGATCGGAGTAGATGGGGGAGTATCGTGATCTCACCTGATCTTCGGGCAAATCCGGCAGCAGACGCGGGGAGGGCGCCCCAAAGACGCTGACTCTCTCATCGGCCATCGACCTGGGAGCGGGGGCGCAGTCGTCGGGAGAGCTGTAGCTGTCCGCCATCGCAGCCGCCATTGTCGCGTCGGGCAGCGACTGCTGGCGGACGAAGAGTCCGGCGTCCGTGTCCGAGTCGCTGCTGGAGCTGCGACGTTTGATGCGTCCCTCGCCCACGGGACGACGGACTCGACGCGGCATGACCTTCTCCAGACTCTGCAGGGTCTTGGGACTGAGGCTGCGGTCCGGGGGAGGGGAGGGGGAGGAGGAGGTGGTGTTGGCGGCGGAGATGAAGGCGGCAGCGGCGGCGATGTTCAGCCGGCCGTCCGGCCCGCCAAAGTCTTCCTCGTTGTTGTTGTTCAGGGTTTTGGGCGAGTGGGTGATGCCGCTGGGACTGGTCAGGACGATGTTGGCCGTGGTCTTCTTGACGGGGGCCGGGGGCTGCTGCTGGGGGCTGCCGGCCTGGAGCGGCGGGGGCAGGTTGGGGTTGGGCGAGCGCTGGGAGCGGGGCCCGCGAGGCGGCACCTTGGGCGGGGGCAGCTTCTTCTTGGGCGTCTCCGGGGCTTGTCTGGGCGGCGGGGACGGAGAGGGGCCGTCAAAGCGGCTTCGCAGCGCCCTCACGCCTTGGCCGCTGCCGGCGTCGGGCTCGTCCAGGGAGTCGACGGGGCCAAACTGGAGCTCGCGGGAGTCGCGGTCGGAGAGGCTCCAGCCCTCTCGGTGACTGCTGTCGGAGCTCTCCACGGAGCTCATCCGCTCCAGGTAGCCCGACTGCCGCCCCGAGGGGCTGGACGCCGGGCTGGCGGCCTCGAAGAAGGGGTTCTTGGCGGGCGAGCCCGAGGGCAGAGGGGAGGCCGAGGCGGGCGGACTGGGGAACCCGGCGTGGGCCGTTGGAGAGCCGCTGATCCGGCCGCCGATCAGCTTGGCGTAGACCTCTTCGGCCCGGGCCGCCGAGGCGGCCGCCGTCTCCTTCAGGCTGCGGCTGCGGCCGCACTGGCCTCGACGGGCGGCCTCGGTGGCCGGACGGACCAGCGGCACCCGCATGCTCTGGCTGCGCCCCACCTCCTTGCTGCCGGCCTCCGGGTTGAAGACCGGCCGGGAGGCCATTGGGCGGACAACGTCGGCAGAGGGTGCCTCCGATAGCTCCTCATACTCGTTGGGACTGGAGAAGTCACCGGACAAGACCTTCCGGTTGGCGGAGAGCGGACTGGAGGTCCGCTCCGAGGACGAGGAGGAGGAGGTGGACATGGACGCGGCGAAGGAGTGCCGGGCGGAGGGACCGTCCACGGCCGGGGAGTTGGGGCCGGAGCGGACCAGCGTGCTGGTGTCGATGTAGTCGTTCTCGGCGCGCTGGGGCGGCGACGTCGAGAGTCGGACGAAAGCCATCTCGTCCTTCCGGTCTCTCTGGTGTTGGCTTCCGGCCCGATCGAGACTGACCCTGGGCCGCTGTGGCGGCGGCGGCGGTGGCTCCGAGCTTTCCGCCGGCTTGCAGAGGTCGTCCAGCGAGTCCTCCTCCTCCCTGGCGCCCACTGCCGCAAATGTGGTGCCACTGGCCGATGGCGGGGAACCGGCCGACGGCGGGGAACCGGCCGACGTCGCCGCCGGTACCCGCCGGTAAGTCTTGGTCGGGTTGGCCGGCGAATCTTTGATGATCATGTTGTGCAGCGGGGGCAAGTCCGACGATGCCGCCACCGCCGATGCGTCTTCCCCGGCCCCCTCCCCGTTGCTCGGCCCTGCACCCGCCGCTCCCTTCTTCTTGGACGACGATCTCAGCACCGAGCCGCCTCCGATGGCGCCCCCTAGAGACGTCTTGCCGCCATTGCTGCCGCCGCCCTCCTCCGCTCCTGGGGGACTGGACAAACTGAGAGAGCCGGGGCGGGGGGTATTACCTGATGTGGATGCGGAGGAGATGGACGCGGCGTCTCCGTCCCACCCTCTGATCCCGTCCTCTGTCGGTCCTCGGTGGGACATCTTCCCGTTGGTGGTGGTGCTGGTGGTGGAGCTGCCCTCTTGCACGTCCACTGTGTTCCTGCGATCGTCCCACTCGCACATGAACTCATCCAGGAGTGATCCCATCTCCAAATTCTGAGGGTGAGGGTGAGGGTGGAGGAGAAGGAGAGGGAGAGGGAAGGGGAGAGGGAGAGGGAGAGGGAGAGGGAGAGGGATAGGGAGAGAGAGAGGGAGAGGGACAGGGAGAGGGACAGGGAGAGGGACAGGGAGAGGGAGAGGGTGGGGGAGAAGGAGAGGGAGAGGGAGAGGGATAGGGAGAGGGAGAGGGAGAGGGAGAGGGAGAGGGAGAGGGAGAGGCAGAGGGAGAGGCAGAGGGAGAGGGAGAGGCAGAGGGAGAGGCAGAGGGACAGGGAGAGGGAGAGGGACAGGGACAGGGAGATGGAGAGGGAGAGGGAATATGGAGGACAGTAACCTACGTTAATCCTCTTCAATCCTGCTGGTGTGATAGTCACTTCGCACTTTCTTTCTTTTTTTAAAATAATGTGCCCTTTTCAAAAACACGCTAAACAATGAGGAACAATAAACACCTGTGAATACGCTATGTGTAAAAGCATAGGGGTGTAAGGGGAAAACAATGCTTACCCATTTGACAAGAAAAAAGGTGAAGAATGGCCCCAGTAAAAACACTCATCCTTAAGCTCTGGTCAGACAAACCAACATACAAACTAACAAGCAAACACCCTGACAAACCGACAGACAATTGAACTAACAGCCAAACAGACAGACAGACAGACAGACAGACAGACAAACCTACAAACAAACAAGCAAAGACCCTGACAAACTGACAGACAAAAGGCAGCACAAGCTCGCATGTACTCACCAGAGACAACTGCTTTAGTTGTTGCCGTGACAGCGGGCCATTCATCAGTGGCAGACGGAAAGGAAAGAAATCGACGCCAAAAATAAAAAGAAGAAAAGAAACCAAAAAGAAAGGAACAAAAAAGGACCCCAAAAAACAAAAAACAACAAAATCATCAGATCGAAAGAAGGAAGACAAATTGGTTCACGGGTTAGCTGCAATACAGCAGGAAGTTAGAGCATAAACTTCAGTTAGAAAGTGAAACATGCAGACGGATTTTACTACAAATATAAAAAAAAGTACACCTGCTTTGCGCAGAGGGTTGAAAAAACAAAAAGAAATAATTATTTGAGATGTGTCTAATTATAATAATGGTACTGTAACAAAAAGTTACAGTACGTCTAGTCTGCATGTGCACGAATTAGCATGAAGTAGTTCGGTTTGGGCGGGGTTATTTGGTTATTTAAATGTCATAACGCGATGGAACTTTAATCTTGGCAGAATTGTAATCAGACATCAACTGCTATATTTGAATAGAAATATTTGTGCAAGGGAAAAAAAAACAGCTCTAGACGACTGGTCCAGGGCGCTCACACACTGCACGAGACCAACGTCGCAATCACTAGACTCTGTCCGCAGTCTATCGGTATCCTCACCCCCTACAAGAGGGTTTGATCTTATTAAGATGAGAGGTCAGGATGAGGCCTGTGATGTGAAACACTCCACAGGTAACTCAGACCCTTCACTTTTCTTTATTCTTCTCCAAGTTTTGTTTTCGCAGGAACGGCCCCAGAAAGAAGTGAGAGCAACCAATTTCTAGAGTGATCCAATCGACTGAAAGTGAAAACTCAATCCTGTCCGGTCAAAGTTCTGAAACTGCCAGTTTCTTAGAACTGTTTCTTAGAATACAAAAAAAAAATGGATTTGTTTTTGTATTCTGTTCACGGAAACGAAATATGTTATTTTGTAATCAGTTTTGTGAAAGCAAGACATAAATTATTTCCATCACAACAGCTGTGAGGTCAACTAAAAAAATAAATAAATCAGGAAATGAAAATAAAAGTTTTAGTGAGTCAAAAGAGTGAGCTTTCAGATGTGAGCTGATTTAAACACAAGACTTTTTGACGTATTGGCTTTTGTGCAAGGGGATTTTTACACTTTTGGAAGAAACAAAGTCCTCACTTTTGGAGGAAAAACGATCATACTTCAGGGTTTGTTTCCACACTTCAAAAAAAAAAAATTCCCCACTTTGGAAGTTTTTTCAAACACAATCTTTTTCCCCACAAATTTGATAGTATTTTTTTTGCACATCTTTTCAGACTTTGGGGAATTTTTTTCCCCACACTATTTAGAAAATGCATACAAAACGTACGGAAAACTTGTGAAAAACAAACATTTTTTCTATTTAAAAAAAAAGTTTTTGGAGAGAGAGAATACAAAAATACAAAATACAAAATTCAGTAGACAAAATGGAAATGATGAAAAAAAATTCTGTGATCAGAGCTTGACGTTTTTTTCTTAGAACAATAAGACAAAAAGATCACGGGTACTCACGGAGAACGTGTCCGGTGAAGGGGATCTGGCATTGTCCGTGTAGTCCGTCGTCGTTGCCATAGAGGGCGCCGTTGCTTCGACCGGACGCTGAGTCTGGGCAGCCAGGATGGGTTCCTCGGGGCTCGGCTGGCGCTCCGGTGCGGCCGCGGACAAAAACCGGCGGGGCATTTCGGGCTCCAACTTGCCCCGGGGCAGGGGCATGGGCATCTGCTCCTCCTCCTGCTGCGGATCCTCCTCCTCTTCCTCCTCCTCCGAGAAGGCGGCGGTGTCGTCTAGCAACCCGTCGGGCGGCGCTCCGCTGGCCAGCTCGGGCGTGCTGCTGGTCATCTCGGCCGGGGCGCGGCGCTGGGCTAAGGGGTAGCGGGAGGGCGGGAGGGACTGGACCGAGCGGCTGAGGGGCAGCGTGGCCGAGGAGGAGCAGGAGGAGGAGGAGGGCGAGGCCGAGGCGGAGGCCGGGGGCTGGGGCGGCTTGCCGGGCAGGACGGGCTGGTGGTGAGGCGACTGGGGCGGGGAGCGGCTGGTGGAGGCGGAGGAGGCGGAGGACACCGACGAGGAACTACTCCAGGGCTGCCGTAGTCTGCCCTCCGGAGGTAACGTCCGACTATGAAAAACAGACGAGCGAACAAAATCAGAGCCATCTTGTGACATTAAATCAGGGGTTTTTCTCAAAGTAATAAGCATACTCCCTGCCCTTCCCTTTGATCTCAACCTACTAGCTTTCCTCTTTGTCCTTTGTTTGTCATCCGTGTCCTATTCACTCTCTACCCCCTTTCTTCTTGTATCCGTTTTGTCCTTGTCACTCTGACTTTGAGTAAGGTCCTGCTAGGATTGAAATGCCAGGCCCACTAAATTTTAAGAGAAATATGACTGAAGCCTTAGCCCGAGCCTAAGCCTTCCTTTCCCAAACGGCTCGTGGCTACTTACTAGTCGCCGCAAAACGTCGCATCGCCTTGAACACTGCCGTCTGGACCAACATGGAAGATGTGCCTGGCGCCCATGGGTTGACCTATGGCATCTGGTGTCAACCGACTAGAAGAAAAAAGAGAAAGAAAAAGAAACCCAATAAAGACCAGAGCAATATAGAAAAACGTTGCAAACAGCTTACTGACTAAAATGAGAGGGCCTGACGTTGCGATCCTAGCAGGACCTTTCTCAAAGGCAGATGCCTTTGAGAAAGGTCCTGCTATGATCGCAACGTCAGGCCCTCCCAATAAAGACCGATTCAATGAGGGTTTGCCCTGCTCGACGTAATAAGCACTGAGTGCCCGGTGCTTTTTTCAGGCAGCTTGGGTGGGATTCGAACTCTCGACTCCTGCTTTCTGGTGCAGACACCTTAACCACCGAACTGGTCGAGGTCGTGTGGCGAATTTGAATAATGTATAGCGACGGGTACCGCGTTGCATCATCACGTTGAGCAGGGCAAACCCTCATTGACTTACATTCTCCTCGACGAAAACATCATGTTATATCTACAATAAAGACCAAGTGAAAAGACAAAGGCAAAGGACTTTCTTCCCAAACAAAAATAGGCAAGAAATTTTGGACTGGATAGAGACTTGAAACCAGGATGTCTGGCTTTCATGTAACTTGCCAAAAACACTAGCACATTATGTCAGTGGTTTTAGATTACAAGTCTCCGGTCAGTCAACTTTCTGTTGCTTTTTTTCACAAACACAACTGGTACGACTATGTATAAATGAAAGAAATATGGCATCAAGAGACTTACGAACTCACAGCAAATTACAAAGAGATGCGAGTATAAATCAGAATGCAGACACGAAAAGAAGAAAAAAAAAACACAGAATGGTTCACATTCCAACAGCACTCAGTCACACAACACTCTAAAAAAAATTGTTTCGAATCGTATTACCTCCATGCTTGCTAACACCAATAACACTTTGTGTATTACAAAAATAAAACAGAGATGCTGAAAAAATGGGGAAAGAAATCACACCGACAGTCTGAAAGGGAGATGCCACTTCAGTAGCAAACAACAATGGTTGTAGTCACAACCCAGACACAAAGTCATCCCCAAAATATTCAGCACATTCACAGTGTTTGCAAATACACGTATCAAGATAATGATTGAAATCTGCACAACATGCCCACTGCACATACCCGTAGCACAATGAAAAAGCATTACACTAAAGTGATCCCAATAACAAGAACTGACACTGCTATAAAAAAGGTATGACACAGCACCAGACTATTAGTTACATGAGAATAGAACATTACGATGTTTGTTCTGGGGGGAAAAAATCAACACAAAGGATCTTATGGACTGAGTGGACATTTTGGAGCCAACTATTATCACAAACACTCTCACAGGTTTGTTTGTTTTTTGGTTTTTTTGTGGGGGGGGGGGGGAATGGCACCGAAAAATTTGACAGGATCGGGACTTGACCCCAAAACCTCTGGTTTGGGTTCCAGCACTCTTACCATCTCAGCTAGCCCTTAGAGGGTGTCATTCCCAAATAGTCGACTAGTCTTTGCCCATGAAAGTTCCCAGTAAGTTGTTCCTGGATTTGCATGACGGGGATTATTTGTGCTTGGTACATGTAACCCCGGTAACCTAGCAAAGGAATCTCAACTTTAAACTCAAAATTAATTTACAGGAAGAGTTCCGCCTATATTATTCACCCCAAAAAAGCGCACTGCAGTAACATTAAATCTAAGTTTGGTAACTTCTGTTACCATACCAACGGCAAATCAAAACACGCATATGTGTGGATTTGTTTATGTTCAGACGTTTATCTACGAGGGAACTTGCAATCACAGGAATCTATTTCTCATTTCCTGCGACAAAGGGAAGTTTTGGGGACAGAATCCCATCTTTCGGTGTCCTCCCCCCCCCCTCCCCCCAAAAAATTCCTTCTTCAAATTTGGTTCGCAGGCTCCAATAGTGAAAGCCAAACATTGCTGCATTTGTTGTGGGCTTAGGAAAATACGGACATATCTCTATAAGTGATGCTTGACACAAAAACTGGCCCAGCACTAGTAAAAAAAACACTGGACCAACATGAATTTACAAGATAGCTAACAATTTAGCAGTCTAATGAGAGGGTAGAGGAGGGGAAAGTTACTAGAGAACAAGTTTGATCATGGTTTAATTATTAAATTTTTCGGAGAATCCTTTTTTTCCCCTTCTTTTTTTAGAATTCAGGTGAGTGAATTTCATTTTCCAGCCAGCAAACTGAACTCAACAAATTCACAACCTCCAATGAATGACAGTTTAGCGCAATACCTTAGCAAAAACATGTACATGTATACATTGTATGCGTATTGATATTTCAGAGGAATATTAGCAAATTGTTTACCGACTTGAATAAGCAAAATGCAAAAATATTAGAGGGCGTGACATTTCGATCCTGGCAGGATCTTTCTCAAAGACAGCATCACGCCTCTGAGAAAAGGTCCTGCTAGGATCAAAACGTCACGCCCTCTGTATATTTTAAGTAATTGTATCTTGTTAAATGTCATGCATATCACAGGCTTCTGGACAAATTTAGAAAGTGGAGATAAGCCTGCCGCAAAATGCCTCCTTGTTTAGCTCGGTGGACCTGCGTCTCTCTTTCTTATCAATTGAACTTCAAAATAAGATTGGGGAAGGGTTTTGAGTTCCCGTTTCTCTATTCATGGGCTCCAACGTATCAGATATTTTGTTACCATGAAAGAAATCTTCAGGCCTTTGGGTAGCTTCTCTAAAATCCTGTCCGAGCTGCCAGTGTTTTTTCGTTCCGGCAGGCTAAGCATACAGTGCTGATGCCCCTTTTGGTAAACAAACCCCGCAGCAAAAGTCATTTCATATTCAATATAGGAAGGTTTGCAGTGACACCATGTATAAGGTCTCTTAAAGAAGAGGTGTGGTTCTGAAAAGAACCTGAGTGATAACTCTATAGGAGGGTTTGCGGTGACACCATGTATAAGGTCTCTTAAAGAAGAGGTGTGGTTCTGAAAAGAACCTGAGTGGTAACTCTATAGGAGGGTTTGCAGTGACACCATGTATAAGGTCTCTTAAAGAAGAGGTGTGGTTCTGAAAAGAACCTGAGTGATAACTCAACGTTTTCGGCCAGTATGCTGTGGCTGTCATCATTTCATATTGGCTGTCAATGAGTGGGTAAGAGATAGTGCAGAAAAAAACCCACTTAAATCATTTTTCCAATCGTGATTTTGTTTCCACTAATTTCAGTCACTGTGCTAATGGCTGCAGACGGAAATCATTTTGTGGATCGCGATTCAAAATGTGGCTAATTCTTGCATGAGTAGATGCGAAGACAAAAATCAATCAATTTTAAATCATGGTTTAATTGTGAACACACCTAGATATACAAAAACCACAGTGCCCAATGCACTCAACCATCAAACATCAACCACCATAGAGGACACGCACACTAGTTTCCAACCAAGTTGGGAAAGAGATTGTGGGGAAAAAAACCGAACAACAAACCCCCACAACAATCCAAAATCACTGGCTATGGCTCTGAATCACACAGCAGCCTATGGAAAGCCACTGTCAAAAGCTAGCTGGGCTGCATGCCACTCCCTCATTGACTTGCCTGTTAATACGAGCCGTAGCCAATGAATCTGAGACCATGCCTGTTAATCAACACACGTGCAATGACATCACTGTATTACTGGGTGAGTTATGACAGCAGGAATGGGGTTGTTTCAAATTCCATTTGGGTTGGGTGGGAGTGGGTGAGGGTGGGTTTGGGTTTGGGTTTGGGGAAGTGGCCGGTGATACGTACCCATGCCAACTACAGAGTTGAACATCGGTCAGGCCCCCGAGACAGAGAGGAATTATGGGTAAAATCGGCCCCCAGTTGACAGCGCACCCAGAGTGCACACCATAGCCAGAAGATGGGAAAAAACAAAGGTGAATGAAATGAGTTAATGAACAACCCCCAGAGAGAAAATAAAAATGAAAAAGGCAAAAATAGAAAAGAAGGAAAACGGACAGGGAAAATTTGACTTAACCAAGACGTGAACCCATGACCTTTGGCTTAATGTACCAGCCCTGGTAAATTAAACCAGAGGTCTCGGGTTCAAGTCCAGGTCCAGACAATTTTTTGTCGCCATTTTTATTATTTTTAATTTGTTTTTTTATTTAATTTATTTTTTAAGGTTAATATTCTACCCCACGGAGTTATGAAACATAATAAAAAGGGAACAAAAATGGAAAAAAAAATCTTTAAAAAAGAAAAAGAAAAAGAAAAGAAAATTAGATCCCCCCAAAAGAAAAACTATAGAATCCAAACCAAAACAAGCCTAAATAACCAAATATGCTGACAGATTATAAATGATTGTATCGCCATATCCCCTCAAAATGCCACAAACTTCTGCCTGAGTTTTTTTGATTGCAGCGAAGTTTCCCAGAGGCATTTCATTCACAGGATCTTTCTAAGGAGGAATGTCTGTCTTAAAGTAGTGACGGCCCTGAATGCTTGGGAGCCGCTAACACTGGCCACTGGCCAGCAGTCTGGAAGGGCAGTGGCCAAAGCTGGCCAGTAAAAAAACAAGATGGGGGAAAAAAACAAAAGAAAAAGAAATGACAAAGGGGGAAAAATCAAGCCTGCAATCCAGCATTCAGTCTGGAGCAGGTTTTGGGGGACAAAGTTGAAGGCCACAATCAAGAAGACCCTGGCCACCTGATTAATTTGTTTTTCTCTGGTGGCCTCTTCTGGCCATCCCCCCACAAAAAAAAATCACATAGGGGCAAGGCTTAAAATAAAAATATTGCCTGGGAGTCAAATCTATTCATGGCTAAAATGAACAAATTCCCAACTCACAGGAAGATTAAAAAAATAATTGCAAAGAAACTGACTTGAGCGAGGCGTAAACATTTAAAACAATACAAAACAATGATTAAATTGTCGAACATTTATTAAATTGTTCATAAATCATTTTAAAATTTGAATTTAAAAATTTCAAAAAATTCAATTTGAACATTTTAATTTGATAATTTCAAAAATTTGAATTTGAAAATTTCAATTTGAAAATTTGAACATTTTAATTTGAAAATTTCAATTTCAACAATTTAATTTCCTTGGTACGTTTATAGAACAAACCCTTCAAAACAAACAACTTGTTATCTGAGTACTATATTCCCAACCGTGGCGCTCTTTAAAATTCTGCCTTTAAAATTCTGTCTGATCTTATCACTCCCCAGAGGTTCAGCAATTTCATTTGCCTGAGATGTCTCGGCGTGAAGCAATAAATGTCAGCGTTTCCCTGTCGTATCTTTCCACTTTCTTTCATCTGTCATTTATGGCCAGTGGGGGGGGGAGGCGAGGGCTCCCTTCTCTCTCTTCCTTTCTAATTACGGTATTAAAGAGTGTCAACGCCAACGCAAAACAAACCTGGTTTTTAGACTCTCAACCTGATTTACAAGTATGCACCATACATCGTTGCCGTTTTCACCAATTGCCGAATTCATCCATGCACAGCATATGAAAGCTTTCTTTTAAAAATAGCACTAATAGAAAAAATGGCAAAGAAAACTTTGACTGGACTGGGATTTGAACCTGAGACCTCTGGTTTTGCATACAAAATCCAGAGATACGTAAAACCAGAGGTCCCGGGTTCAAATCCCGGTCAATTTTTTTTTTTTTTTTTGCCATTTTTTAAAAATTTGTACAAAAGTTCCCAGTCAGTTTTTCACCGATTTGTTGACAAAAACAGCACTAGTAAGTAACATGAATAAATCAGAGCATATTTTCTCCTGTCTACTGATGGGCAGTGTAAAAGTGTTCTGATGATACGGCAGTCTATACGGTTAACTCTATAGACTGAAACCGATTTCAGCCTTAAGATGTATTTTCTAAACAATCGCTCCTATCAATTGGCCACTGTGAAAAGGATTGACCTCCGCCCTCTGACCTTTTGCGGGCGTCCCGCTTGTCGTGCCGGAAGCCGCTCTTCCAGCGACGGAGCCTACTCCCTCCGGCGGCCGTGCTGCTTCCCAGCAGCGTGGTGTTGCAGCGCAGGAAGGTGCCAATCTTGCCGCTGGCCAAGATGCCAGTCCAGACCCCCGACTGCTCGCTGCAGATGAAGGGGAACGGTGAAGAGAAAAATGAACAGTGATGACATGCATGCAATCAACAGTGCCATCAACTGTGACGAACATGAGAACACTGAAGAAAAAAACAGAAATGCATGAATGACGACACACTGAGTGACAGCAATATCCACGAAAATAAAATCAACAATGACGACACTGTGACCCCCAAAAATGACAACATCCACATAAGCAATGACACTGACAGTGACAACACATTGACAGTGGCAACACATTGACAGTGGCAACACATTGACAGTGACAACACATTGACAGTGGCAACACATTGACAGTGACAACACATTGACAGTGACAACACATTGACAGTGACAACACATTGACAGTGACAACACATTGACAGTGACAACACATTGACAGTGACAACACATTGACAGTGGCAACACATTGACAGTGGCAACACATTGACAGTGACAACACATTGACAGTGACAACACATTGACAGTGGCAACACATTGACAGTGACAACACATTGACAGTGACAACACATTGACAGTGGCAACACATTGACAGTGACAACACATTGACAGTGACAACACATTGACAGTGGCAGAAAGCAATGGAAATGACAACACCCACACAAGCAACAATGACATCGCAATGAACATGACAAAAACAGTGACATAGATAACACAACGATGACAAGGACAAGACCCACAGCAGTAACAATGACACCAGCAATGACAAAATGTATGCTTCATATTCATTTAGTGAAGGAGTTTTTCATTGAACCTAACCGAGAAGGTTTAATTTGCAGTTTGAAAGTTAATGAAAGTTCTTCTTACAAAGTATGTTCTATAAACTGTGGGTTCCTGACATGACCTTACAATAGCACCCTCATTTTGATATGGATTTTTCAAAAGATAAAAATATCCGACTCCACTCCAGAAAAAAAAAGCTTCCGAATATGTTTGTACACTTCAGATCCCTATACAACAGCAGAAAATTACCAAGACTGTAATATTCATTGCAGAGACCATTTAAGGCTTAACTAAGCTTAACTAAGAGAGCCCCTTCTTACTTTGTTTCAAGGACGGTGATGATGTCTTCGGCGCGGTAGGCTAGCTCTCCGTCTTTGGTCGCTTTGTAGTTGGTAATGGCTCGGACTTGAACTGGTTTGGCCTTGTGCAAATGAAAGGACAGAGAGCTGAGTCTTTGGGTGTACATCGTTGTGGGAAGGGAAACATCGGGGAGGGAAATGTATGGGAGGGAAACGTCGGGGAGGGAAATGTATGGGAGGGAAACGTCGGGATGGGAAATGTATGGGAGGGAAACGTCGGGGAGGGAAATGTATGGGAGGGAAACGTCGGGGAGGGAAATGTATGGGAGGGAAACGTCGGGGAGGGAAATGTATGGGAGGGAAACGTCGGGATGGGAAATGTATGGGAGGGAAACGTCGGGGAGGGAAATGTATGGGAGGGAAACGTCGGGGAGGGAAATGTATGGGAGGGAAACGTCGGGGAGGGAAATGTATGGGAGGGAAACGTCGGGATGGGAAATGTATGGGAGGGAAACGTCGGGGAGGGAAATGTATGGGAGGGAAGCGTCGGGGAGGGAAATGTCGGGTTTAATCAAGGAGAGTCTGCTGTGGCACAATGTATCAATGATCTCTCCTCTGGGTTTGTGTAGTTCTGAGAATAATGGGGACTCTCGGAGCATGTATCATCTCTCTCTCCCTCCCTCTCACTCTCTTTCTCTATCTATTTCTCCCTCCATCACGCTCTTTCCCTCTCTATCTCTTGCCCTCTCTCCCTCTCCCCCTCTCTCTCTCCCCCCTCTCTCTCTCCCTCTCTCACTCTTTCCCCCTCTCTCTCTCCCTCTCTCACTCTTTCCCTCTCTATCTCTTGCCCTCTCTCCCTCTCTCTCTCTCCCCTCTCTCTCTCCCTCTCTCACTCTTTCCCCCTCTCTCTCTCCCTCTCTCACTCTTTCCCTCTCTCTCTCTCCCTCCCTATTGCTCTTTCTCTCTCTCTCCCTCCATCTCTATCTCTTTCACTCTTGCTTTCTCTCTTTTTCTCCCTCCCTCTTCATCTGTCTTTCTTTCTGTCTGTCTGTCTCTCTCTCTTTACCTCTCTCTAATTCTCGTCTTTCATTTTCTCTCTCTCTCTCCATCTCACTCTCGCCCGCATCTCTCCCGTATATAATCTCGTGTTTGTGAGGCTCTGAGCAGAACTCAGGTACCCTTTGAGACAGAGTACTCCCTCGTCTGAGCCTGTGCGTACCTTGGGCAGCTCCTCGCAGATCTCGGCGAAGCTGGGCCGCTTCTCGGGCTCGTGCTTCCAGCATTTGAGCAGGATGTCGTAGACTTTGACCGGGCAGGCGTTGGGCCTCTCCAGCCTCTGAAGCGTCGGCTTGTCGATGGCTTTCAGGATCTGCAAGGCCGCGCAAGTCGGCGGACAGAGGGAAGAGACTTTTGGTTGGACGTCTACGGGGCACGAGTCCACACGACTCAACTCAGTCGAGGAAGGGGGTCCACAGGTTGGGTAATTATTAAACTGTGCTGGCTGTTAGTGCCGACCATCTCAAAGATTTGTCCGCCTTGAGTGGAGGCTAGTCTCAGGTCAAAGGCCGTCAGTACAGGGGCTTCTCGAACAAAGAGTGCACACGGACCCACTGCACTCCATCGACTGTACACAATGGGCACTTTTTTTTCGGTCGGGTAATCCCTTGGTAAAAGCCATACTGACGTTCGAATTGTGGCAGGTTTGACTCACTTGTACAAATGGTGTTCTCTTATTAAATTTTTTTAGCAGATTTTTATTGTTCCAGATGGTTGAGTGAGTTTAGAATGGCACATTGTTTAAAAAAAAACAAAAACAAAACGGCGGTCATGGGAACTGGAAAGTAGCCCAGTGCTAAGTGATTGAGCAACTCTATCACATCACTTCAATTTGTACGGGTTGACAACGAAATTCATCATCATCATCACCAGCTTCTTTTGGTACAATCTACATGTAGCACGAATGCCACAGCACCAGTGCGTCACAACTGTCCGCCCTCAGCCTCGCTAGACCACAACGCAATCAGAACGAGGGACAAGACCGCCCTCATGAGTCGGCACCGACTCCCTGACAATTGAGGGCCGATTGTCCGGTGTTTCTCTCTCTCCTCTTCTCTTCCCCTCTCCTCACCTCTTCTCCGGAGTGCGTGGCCCAGGGCTGGTGGCCGTAGGTAAACATCTCCCACATGGTGACGCCGAAGCTCCAGACATCGCTGGCTTTGGTGAAGGTCAACTTGGTCAGGGCTTCAACGGGCATCCTATGTCAGTAACAGAGGAAAACCAACAAATTAGCAAAGAAAACTTTGCCTGGACCGGGACTTGACCGGGAATCAACGTACCAGTGCTCTTCCATCTGGGCTATCCAGCCCTTAGATGGAGGCCTTCCCTAATAGTCAACTAGTCTTTGGCACACCAGCTCTCTTACCTTCTGAGCTATCCAGCCCTTAGATGGTGGCCCAGTCAACTAGTCAACTAGTCTTTGCCGGGGTGGGGGCGCCAACCAGAAGCAACCATTAACTGCCGTATATCTCCAGGGATCACACCCCTGCTTTCTGACTGAATTGCTTCTGACTGGCGCCCACACCCCGGCAAAGACTTCTTGACTATTTGTGAAATAAGTTAGAGCTCTTCCTACAGTGAGCAGACAGCAAGAGAGGAGGGATTTCAAGCGTGATATTTGGTATAACACTGACCAGGCTAGAGGCAGCTTCAGGTTGGGCTTCATCTCGCTCCGGTAGTTCTCGCCCAGGATGAGACGTCGCGACAGGCCAAAGTCGCTGATCTTTACCTTCTTGGTGCCCTGCCAAAAACCGAGCATGTAGGACATTCAAGCACTGGAATATAGGCTGCTTACGTAAGTATTGAAAGTTTGAAAAATTGGCCAAGGAAACAGGGACTTGAACCCGAGACCTGGTAAGCTCTGGTAATTAATCCAGAGGTCTCAGGTTCCGGTCCAGGTTCAGGTTCCAAGTACCGGTCCAGCCAAAGTTTTCTTTGCCAATTTTCCAATTTGTTCAAAAGTTCCCAGTCAGTTTTTTCCTTTGTCGACAAGTACTGAAAAGTCTCAAAATTTTAAGATTTGCATTTTGGTAATTTTAGTCAGTAAGCAGTTTGCAACATTTTTATATATTATTAAGTATTACAAAGTGTGTAAAGTTCATGTTATCTTCAAAATCAGGATGCATCTTTGGATCATTCAGAAATGGAAAGAGTGCGAGGTTTGTTATGCTTCTCAAAAACTCTTTCAGTAAAAGTTGAGGTACTTTATTTTTGCAAAGGAAGGGCCTTGATCCTGAAGCTATCATTTCATCAAGGCACCTGTGTTACACAGGCATGCAACTCTTGAATTGTAAAAAAAAAGAGAGGAAAATGTCCGAATGAAACTGCGAGCGCGAACCACGAAGCCCTTACTGCGTGTGGTCTGGGACCAGCTTAAGGGCCCGGGAAAATTCTAGATGCTCTGTGGTGCATTCTGAGCAGTTTGTGACAACTTATGACTTTAAGCTGAGTGACAGATTTTAACCTTTTTCAAGGCATACACCTAGAAATTTGATTGATTATTTTTTTTTGACACAAAATGAAAATTAAACATATTTTTTTTTAATGGATTTTTTTTTTACGGCCGGATCCGTGGAAAAGTTGCATGCCTGGTTACAATAGTGCAATTCAGGACTCTTTAGGGAGGTGCACAGCCTCCAGTTAATGGAGAGAGAGTTCCTTTTCTCACCCCGTCGTCCACAAAGAGAAGGATGTTCCGGGTGGCCAGGTCTCGGTGGATGATGTTGGAGAGATGGAGGTAGCGCATGGCGTCGGCCATCTGGCCGGCAAACTCCAGCAGGAGGGTGATGGGGAAGGACGCCCTCAGGGCCGGCTGCTTGATGTTCTCCAGGAGCGACCTCAGGGCGGCAAACTCCGTCACCTGGGCAACGGGAGAGAGGATGCGGGAAGAGAGTGAGATGGAGTCAGATGGAGAGAGAATGGAAGGACAGAAAATAGAGAGGTAGAGAGAGAGAGAGAGGGGGAGAGAGAGGGGGGAGAGAGAGAGAAAGAGAGAGGGGGAAGAGAGAGAGGGGAAGAGAGAGAGAGAGAAAGAGAGAGAGAGAAAGAGAGAGAGGGGGAGAGAGAGAAAGAGAGACAGACAGACAGAAAGAAAGAGGGAGAGGAGAGAGACACAGAAATAGAGATAGAGAGGGAGAGGGAGAGAGAGAGTGAAAGAGCGAGAGGGAGAGAGTAGAAGAGAGGGAGAGAGAGAAAGAGGAAGAGGAAGAGGAGAGAGACAGAAAGAGAGATAGAGAGGGAGAGAGTGAATGGGAGAGAGTGAATGAGTGAGAGGGAGGGAAAGAGAGAGGGAGAGGGTGAAAGAGTAAGAGGGGGATAGAGAGGGAGAGAGTGTGAGAAAAAGAGAGGGGAGTGAGACAGATGGAGACAGTGAAAGAGTGAGGGAGAGAGAGAGATAGAGAGAAGGTGAAAGAGTAGGAGATATAGAGAGGGAGAGAGGGGGAGCAAGAGCAATGGTTTCTATGGTCTTAAGTGACAGGAGAAGGATCTCTGTTATCTGTATTCCCCCCCCCCCAAAAAAAAGGATATGACGGTTTTTCAGGAGTGTTCACTGGCCCCAGTACCCGGGGAATGACACCAAAGGGCACACAGAGATAAATCGTGAAATGGCTTTTATGAGAGGAACACATTCCTACTCCTACTTGGATGGCCCAAGGGGCTGTCTGGCTTATTTCCGACGGCTCCTGGCACAGTACAAGCAGACAAGATTCTGAAATTGCATTTGCTTTTGTTATCTCCTTCATCGTCATATTTGTCTTCTTTTCCCTCCTCTTCTTCCTCTTCGGCTTTGCTTTAATCTGTCTCCATCTCCTTGTCTGTCATCACCACCATCATCAGCAGCAACATCGCCACCATTCAGGTCTTCCACTTCCTCCTCCCTCTCCCTCCTCCTCTCCTCCCTCCTCCTCCCTCCCCCTCCTCCTTTCCTCCCTCTCCCTCCTCCTCTCCTTCTCCCTCCTTCCTCTCCCTCCTCCTCTCCTTCTCCCTCCTTCCTATCCCTCCTCCTTTCCTCCCTCTCCCTCCTCCTCTACTCTCCTCCCTCTCCCTCCTCCTCTCCTCCCTCTCTCTCCTCCTCTCCTCCCTCTCCCTCCTCCTCTCATTCTCCCTCTCCCTCCTCCTCTCCTCCCTCTCCCTCTCCTCCATCTCCCTCCTTCCTCTCCCTCCTCCTCTCCTTCTCCCGCTCCGTCCTCCCTCTCCCTCCTTCCTCATCCCTCTCCCTCCTCCTCTCCCTCTCCTTCCTTCCTCTCCCTCCTCCCTCTCCATCCTCCTCTCCTTTTCCTTCCTTCCTCCTTCCTCTCCCTCCTCCTCTCCTTCTCCCTCCTCCTCTCCTTCTCCCTCGCCTTCTCCCTCTCCTTCTCCCTCTCCTTCTCCCTCTCCTTCTACCTCTCCTTCTCCCTCTCCCTCCTTCATCTCCCTCCTCCTCCTCTCCCTCTCCCTCCTTCCTCACCCTCCTTCCTCTCCCTCCTCCTCTCTGTCTCCCTCTCCCTCCTCCCTCTCCTTACTCACCAGCATCAGTGATGCATCCACATCCAGGACTACGCCAAACAGCTTGACCAGGTTTTCATGGTTGAGTGAATACATGATGGCTGCCTCCTTGACAAAGTCCTGCGACTTGTCAGCAGACAGCTTCTCTGGGCTCAGACACTTAACCGCCACCTGAATCTGGAACAACAACATTTTGGGGTCTCTGTTAATCCAAAAGTTATTACCTTTCAATAGAAGAGTTTAGATTCCAGTTATCATCCCCCAAATATGATCATTCACATGTACTTTAACAATAATTTTCAACCACTGCATGCTTATATACATGTACATATTGGCGTATTGGTTGTGTTTACGAACATCCAACTGCATGTCTACTCGTGTAGAAGTGCAAACAATGAACTTGAATGCATAAACCTTAGCCTAAAACATGTTCAGTGCAGACACATGTACATGTACACTGTACTTGGTGGTTTGGGAATTTTGTTTAGTCATGACATTGACAATGGCGCAGATTCTAGGTCAAAATACAGTACTTGACCCCGTTTTTGTGCCTGATACACATGTACATGTACATGTACAAGTACACAAGGACGTAATGTGCAAACGTGTACATGTACACATTTGCATTCTAGGTACATGTACATGTGTACATTTACATGAACATGCACTTCTGTATATTTACATGTACATAAACATACATACATGTACATACACTGGACATACACTGTACATATATCCAACACTGTGTACAGTACATGCAATTGATGCAAATGTGCATAACACATGTTACGTACAGGTTGTACGTGCCGGTTTTGTACGCACATGCCTTACTTGTGACTCAGCAAGCCACACCAAGATAATGGTGGACCACCGGTAAACAGGAGCCACTTCAAGTGCCAAGGTTATGACAATGGACCCTGACTAAGATCATTGGCAGGGCACCAGGGACAAAGGTCTTACTCCCCCTTGCAAAAACTTCCAGAAACCTCCGTAATGTAGGTGACTCAACTTTTACCAGTAGACCTGAAGTACAAAGAACTGTTGCAAACTGCCCACTGAGTGGCACTGACTAAAATGACCTGCAATACATCAATCTCAAAAGTTAGAGGGCCTGATGTTTCGATCCTAGCAGGACCTTTCTCAAAGGCAAAGTGACGTGGACAAATACAAACAGTCAGTGGAAGGAAAGCCCTGACACACAGCTTCTAGACCTGTGTACATTTACGCATTAGAATACTGGTGCCTGTTGTACAGAGAATAGATTTTGAAAAAATACACACACATTTTGCAAACTGATTACAGACCCACCAAAATTTGCAAATTTAAACAATTTATAGGGCTTGAAGTTTCAATTGCAGGACTTTTCCAAAATGCAGATTTGAACAAAATAATAAAAAAATTCCCAATTTTGTTCTGCCTTTGAGAAAGGTCCAGCTGGGATTGAAATGTCAGCCCCCCCCCCCCAATTTTTTTTTTTTTAATATACAATTTTATCATTTTCAAGATAACTCATCTGAACAATGTTCATTTCCGCTAAACTGATAAAGTTTCCAGTTTCCACTTCTCTCAAATAAAAGGTACCACTTCTTGCCCCTCGCCCCACTGAGGTCAACTTTCCATGAATTCCTGGACGAGTCAGACAATCACTCTCTTTCAATCAGCACAGCAGTCGTGCAAACGGCCATGAGCACACTCAATCATGCTCACAATCGGTTGTCCACAACACAAGAAAACATTGAATTTAAAAAAGCGAGAAAAATAGTGGTTTTATCTCCCCTCCACCTCATTTCAGAAACACTTCCATAAGCCTATCGCCAAAAGGCCTTGGCTAAATGACAATCCAATTGAGGACCTATGGATTTATCCAATTATGAGCCTATGACCTCCCCTCACCAATGCCATACCCTGCAAGAGATAGCCCAGGTCGGCACACTTGGTTAATTTTGTCAGATTCTGAAAGGGGGGGAGGCAACAGGACCTATGGGAGACAGCCTAGGGCACAACCACTTTACAGAAGTCCATGGACGATGGCCTTCTGGTTTCTGTCTGTCTGTCTGTGTGTGTGTCTGTCTGTCTGTGGAGCTACTGCACAATGTGTGGCTGTGTGATCTTTGGCCCTGAGGTTGTGGGGCCATTGTACCAGTCCTGTAGTTGACTACATGTATGTGAAAATGTACATGTATAATATGTACATGTACATGTACATTTATAATACTGAGATCAGTGGCACAATGTACATGTACATGTACATGTACATGTACATGTATGTACATTTGTACTAGTACCTGCATATAAAAAAATTATGTGTTCTGTACATGTACATGTTCATGTCCTCTTTTTACACTTTTTGCACTACTTTGCAATTCCATTTTATGGCCAATTATCAAGCACATACACACCTACAGTACTTGTATCTTGTGTCCAAGTACAGCACACGTATAGTACTGTACATGTACAGGTAGGTACTGTATACAGTACAGTGTCCTTGTTCATGTCCAGCAAATGTAAACTAGTACTGTACTGTACAGTACAGTACAGCACAGTACAGTACAGCACAGTACTACTACTAGTCATGGCTATGCCCATGTACATGTACATGTACCATACAATATGTACATGTACAATGCCTGCCAATCCAGCAGAAGTACCCCACACTAAACCAGTACAATAGCAATCTCCTTCATCATCACAATACTTGGAAATCTGCGGGACAGACTCCCCCAACAATGCTATTCCACTGTGCGTGCGCGCACAGTTCTCTGGTTTCCAATAGACGGATGACCAACCACGGGCTGACGCACATGTACCGAACATTGCAAAAGCCAACCAGCTAAAGAATTCAAATTATTCAATCAAAGCTCATTCATGCGTGGAAAACAAATTTTTCTGATTCCAAACCGATGACGTCTTTTCTGACTCGCTGAGAAATGATGAGAAGGGTACCCCAAAAAAATTGCTCCATTTTCAATAGATCAGAACGGCAAACTCAATTTCAGAGGATTAGGATTTGGCATGGATCTCCAGGCCTGTGGTTTAACGGACCAACGCTCTACTGCTTGAACTATCCAGGCCAGAGCTATCCAGTCCTGACTGACTGACTAAAATTGCCAAAAAGCGAATATCAAAAACTAGGAGGGACTGACGTTTGGATCATCACAGGACCTTTCAAATCCTTTGAGAAAGGTCCTGCTAGGATCGAAAACATCATTTTCAATAGATCGGAACGGCAAACTCAATTTCATCTGACCAAGATTTGGCATGGATCTCTAGGCCTCAGGTTTAACGGACCAACGCTCTACTGCCTGAACTATCCAGGCCAGGGCTATCCAGTCCTGACTGGCTGACTGACAGACTAAAATTGCCAAAAAGCAAATATCAAAAACTAGGAGGGACTGACGTTTGGATCATCGCAGGACCTTTCAAATCCTTTGAGAAAGGTCCTGCTAGGATCGAAACATCGGGCCCTCCTAATCTTTTATTACGACCAATAATAAAGCAGAACAGAACAGAACAGAACAGAACAGAACAGAACAGCCCCCCCCAAAAAAAAAAACCAAAACAACAACAACAACAAAACAAGAAAAAACAACTGAAGAACAACCAACGACACCCACAAAAGTGACCAATATTTTTTTTTTTACGATCACAACAAAACTGCATGTGCTCTAGTACATGTACCTTCTGAGACCAAGTAAGAAACTGGGGAAAAAAAGAACAACACAACTTTGCGTTCATCCTTTCGAAAAACACAATTACATAATTATCCTTTACAGCGCACCGCGGCGCCTAGAGCAAAAAAAGGCACAGCTGGAACAAGTAGCATGCACACATATGCATTCACGGGTGCGTGTACAATCTACATGTAAGTGCCAGGATTTGCGGAGACTGGGTTGGTGTGGCTGCACACAGCTTTGCTGCTTCTTTTTTTTAAAGATCTGCCGAATTCCGCAGGTGAAGAATAGCGTCCGGGTGATTGAGTCAATAGTTCGGTGAAAGGAAGCCCGCATGCCAACCGGTCTTAGCCAAGAAAAGAGGTGAGTGGGTGGAGTGAGGGAAGGAGCTTTGGAATGGGGGTAATCAGAGGGTGGGAGTGAAGTGGAGAGAGGGGAGAGGGGAGAGAGTGGAAAGGGGATAGGGCAGAGGGGAAGGGAGAGGGTATTTTTTTTTAGGGGGGCCTTGAAACTGTGAGTATGAGCTGATCATTCTCTAATTTCACCCTTACTCGGTTATTGGGGAGAGGTGGGGCAGAAAGGTCGTTGGGTGAGTTTTTGGAAGGGGGTGGAGGAATCACATGCAGGGGTGGAAGGAGTGAGTGGGTGGTTGAGGGGTTTTGGAAGGGCACACTAAGCATGACCAGTGGTTAACTTCCTACACAGAAGGGATTTCAAATTCAAATGCCACAAACTCACAAAGGCAGAGCCCCTCCCCCAAAAAAATAAAAATAAATAATAATAATAATAATAATAATAAAAAATATTTTAAAAATCCATAAAAATCATAGAAAAAAGTTCATATTTACTAATTGCAATTTCACCAACTACATGTATACATGTAATCACAAAAGCACTTTACTGGACAGAAAAGCAAGCGTACAAGTTACATTATACCAGGAACAAATCAACTGGA
Source organism: Luidia sarsii (assembly GCA_949987565.1). Taxonomy (NCBI): domain Eukaryota; kingdom Metazoa; phylum Echinodermata; class Asteroidea; order Paxillosida; family Luidiidae; genus Luidia; species Luidia sarsii. The sequence goes on from OX465115.1 coordinate 15,275,766, forward strand.
ATGTCTGAAAATCCACCTCCTCTTCCCCACCTCCTCTTCCTCTCCTCCTCCTCCTGCCCCTCCTCCTCCTCCTCCTCCTCCTCCTCAACCTCTGCCCTCATATCGCCCTTCCGGTGGGCCCTAAATGGGTCATTATGTGAGTGGGGCATCTCAGACTAATTAGCAATGGGGCCAGACGCCATGATGATTAGCAAAGACTGCAATGGACTATTTGAACATGTATACCTGGATCTTATTTGTAAATAAAAAAAAGGTTTTGCACATACAGTAATCATAGTGGTGCAAAGGCCATGCTAACATGTTATACGAGACGGAGGCTGACTTATCATCACAGGTGTCACTGTCAGCCATCGGATGAGGGGAAGGGCGGGGATAGGGGGGCACAGAGAGGAAGTGGAGAAAGAATTGATATAAGGGGTCTTAACCACTTCGCGCCGGGGGGTTTTTCAGCGCCGATGACCGCCATACGGGGGTTTTTGAACAATGCATCATTTTTAAATCTTGCTAAAACAATCGGAACAATTTATTTTTGTGAAATAAATCGATAAGGGTATTCTATGGGTACAAGAGAGTAAAACCTGGCACAATTCGGACGTCGTTGTGGCCTTTGTCAAGAGATTATCCGTTCGAAAAAGGGCCCTTTGTGCGTCGTCAATGGACCGTAACGGACGTGTGTGTGTGGGTGCGTGTACGCTGCTGACAATCCCTGACCGCAGACTCCAGCCTCCACTCCAGGCAGTCAAATCTTTGAGTTGGTCGGCCACAAACGAGCGTACAGATTACGGTAAAGAATGTGGGGGGAATTCCAATGCCAGACCGACGACCGTTGGGCTGTGTGGCATGCAAAGACAATGTCCCCCGCGTGCTTTCAGCTGCAGCGCGGTATCCCTCGATCCTCCACAGTAAAAGTCCCACAATTGCACAATTACTGCTACTAATCTTGCAATTCATGTGGCAACGTGCGTCAAAAAGGGTCTTTGTACTGATTCATATTGCTTTGTTCTAAGCTGAAAAGAGTCTTTTTTAGAATGTGGACAATAGTGGTGCCCGGATTCGGAGGGCCCCGTCGCAAAGGCAATCCAATTGACCTCCGGATTCGGAGGTCCCGGCGCGAAGTGGTTAAGAGCTTAAAAATGGCTCTGATTGACTTCCAATGATGGAAGTCTGGGATCAATGTGACGACATGACCATCACCTGTTTGTTTCTGTGCCAAGGGCAGTTTAGTGCGTACTGTCTCACTTGAATGTTACATGTACATGTACATGTAACTCTCCAAAAACAGCTTCAAGTCCTGATGTCTTGATCCAAGCAGGCTCAACTCAAGGCCATGTACTGCCTATCCGAAAATTCAGAATGCAAATGTATTTTACCGTACTAAGTACTGAGGTGCAAGTCTATGACTGAGGCATGTGTTCTATCTACTCTTTATTATGGATGTGAATGCTGGCCTTCCTAATCCTACAGCTGTCAGGAGCATCGACTGAACGCCTTCCACATGCGCTGTTTGAGGAAGATTGTTGGCGTTTCTTGGGAGGATAGAGTCCACAATGTTTGTATACTGGAAACTTCTTATTCCTGGACACTTCTGTAGTGAACTATTAGGTAACTAGCACTTGTCTTAGAAGCATTTCATGATGATTTTTTTTATATCACAGACTGCAGGGCGATAAACCACTGGTACCCCGCACTTGGCCGGTCCCCTTTAAACACTCCCTTTGTATGTCTCTCTCTCCCTCTCTCCAAAACAAAATTACAATAGCAGGTGTCAAGGCCAGGGAGAAGGGGAACTGACACAATTCCATCTGCATGAGTCAACCAGGCATGGAACAGGCCGGGCCAGGCCAGCACACCCACCCACTCAACACACTGAGCGGCATGGGCAATCCCAAACTACCTCCAAGTTGTGAACTAGAACACGAGTCTAATGCAGCACACTGTGGCGAGCCTGAGAGACTACAAAGCGGGGCATAATGTCAAAACCAGACTAGTGAGTGAGGCCCAGGAGACAATTCAGATAGTGTATCACATGTTTGACAATTTGCCAGTGCTACTCCACTGGGCCTGTGCCTTTCATTGTCATTTGTTTGGAGCCCAGAAGGCTTATACAGTAGTTTGGATCCTAGCAGGAATTGTTTTCTTCTAAAGGTCCTGTTATTCCTGTTTCTATTTGAAGAAAGGTTCTTCAGAAGAAATTGTTCTTACATGTGTAAATGAAGATCCTGTTAAATTCAAACCAAGCTATTTTGAACCTAGTATGAGGATCTTTCTCTTCTTCAGAAAGGTTCTAAAAGAATCAATACATCAGGCACGACAAATTGTTCAAAATGTTTGGGTTTGTAATTTGGGACGTTTTAGTCATTTTGAAGACCGCAACATTTCTTATCACTTACTCTCTTCTTATTTATTAATTTTTTTATTTTTTTATTTTATTTTATTTTATTTTTTTTGATTTTTTTTTTTTTTTTTTTTTTTTGGGGGGGGGTTTAAGGAAAGGCAATAAAGTTTTTCATGTCTACTGATCGTAACTGGTATCATGATAATTATGGGAATGCTGATTCTAATGTCAGAGTTTTCAGACACAAACCAAGTGTGAATGTATTCCTGTCAACAACACCCATCCACATACACGCAGGTAGGTGAATTTACGTACTGGTCTCAACGACTGCGATTTTCTCATTACACAGATCTTCACTTTCGTAATTAACCACTTTCCCAGCAATGTATCCCTATTTCCTGTTTGTGTGTGGCAGGGCGAGTCTATGAAAACAATCTCTCTTGGCAAAGCCAACGACAAATATGGAGATATTCTAGTTATCGCCGATGCGAGTGTGCCCTGTAAAAAAAAAACAATGTTGCCGGCAGGAATGTTCCTCGCATGCGCAGGTCTGTCTAATGGATGCCAGGACGCACTCACTGGGGACAACTGACTAAGACTCGGCAGGGCAGAGCAGCGTGCGGTTGGGGTCTACCAGCCCATCCATCCATCCATACATCTATCCATCCATCATACAAAGAATGAACCAGCACGCACATCTGTAGAACCCATTACCACTGCAACATACGTGCATGGTGTTCATCACCCTTCCCTCTGTTATTTCTTCCCGGTGCAGGAAGCCATTGAAATTGGAGTCCTAAGCACAGGGTCCCTGAACCTGAACAAAAATAACATCAATGACTGACTTTTCCTATGACTTTTCCCATGACTTTTCCCATGGCCTTCACCATGACTTTTCCCATGACTTTTCCCATGCCTTTTCCCATGACTTTTCCCATGACTTTTCCCATGGCTTTTCCCATGGCTTTTCCCATGACTTTCCCATGACTTTTCCCATGACTTTTCCCAAGACTTTTCCCAAGACTTTTCCCATGACTTTTCCCATGACTTTTCCCACGACTTTTCCCACGACTTTTCCCACGACTCTCCCACGACTTTTCCCACGACTTTTCCCACGACTTTTCCCACGACTTTTCCCACGACTTTTCCCACGACTTTTCCCACGACTTTTCCCATGACTTTTCCCATGACTTTTCCCATGACTTTTCCCATGATTTTTCCCATGACTTTTCCCATGACTTTTCCCATGACTTTTCCCATGACTTTTCCCATGACTTTTCACATGACTTTTCAAATGACTTTTCTCATGACTTTTCCCATGACTTTTCCCATGACTTTTCACATGACTTTTCCCATGACTTTTCCATTTAAAAAAAAACACATGACCTTCTTCCCTCATCAGCTCTTGTGATTTTTCGGGCTGTGGCTGAAATCCAAGGCTATGGCTAGAAAACAAATGCACAAAATCAGCTGACAGGCACTGTTATCTTCTTTAAGATCTTACCCTGTTAACCCATAAAGGGTTATACCATTTTTGGATGGCAAAGTGGCAGTGGTTTTTTATATCTAGCGAAGCTGTCCTTTCTTTGTGTCTCAGCTACTCGGCATAATTTGCCTCCCAGATGGTATCGTGGGCATCCTTCGTGCACAACAAGTTCTGCACACACGCAGCGTCCCACCTACCGGTACACTTGGCATTTGTTTCACTGTCTGGCCGGTGCCCTGCCCCGCACGGACCAGCAGATGTCCAATGTATGTGTGCGTGGGCCTTGATTTGATTTTCATCATGGCAGCCAAGGATGGCCTCTGTCTGCATGAGTTGGCAGTGCCCGGATATTCATTACTACCGAGCACTCCTTCAGGGAAGACTGTGTGTTCCTTTGTGGGCGACTTGGTGCAGCACTGCAGTATGCCTTGCAGTGTCTCACACCTCCATGGATTGACACAAGACTGTGGCCATGCAATGCTGCATGCTGTTTTGTCATAATTGTCACTGTTACATGTACATGTATATGTACATTGTGTGTACATGTACATGTATGAAAAAATACATGTACATGTGCAATACACTGGTACATGTACCGGTACATGCGCGATACACTACCTACATGTATGTTGAAGTACATTAGTACCCAACATGTACATGTACATGTACATAACATGGATACTGACATGACATGTACATGTACAGAGTACAATGGAGGTACTGTACATGTATGTACCTGTACACTGGATTGTATAAAGATGTACATGTACAAGTACAGTACAACAACTGTAAATGTACATGTACATGTATATTTGTTCATAATAATGTTTGATTTAATTTTAAGGAACAGCACGTACAAAAACATGTATAATGTCTTTACTTAGAATGTATTATCATTCAAAGTGTATTATTACATGTAGCTTGATTTAAATCAATGTACAAAGGCTGAATGGGAATTTTCCCGTAATGGGATAATAAGGTTGATCTGAATTTAATTAGCAGACCAAACCAGGGCAGAGAGGAGGAGGAGGGAGAGAGAGTGAACGAGGCAACAATACCCCTAATGTACATATGCATGTTTCATCTCCCTTTGGGGGGTGTTTGCCTTGGAAACAGAGAAAATGAGATTTGCAATTTTACATCCACTACAGAAGGCAGTACAGACCTACTTCAATTAGTGGGGGCTATAATGTTGCAGATACAAGGACATGGCCTGTGCCACTAGCACCGACATTCTTCTAATTCATTTTAGCAATCAAGATTACTCCGAGACCACATGTGCATTTATGAAAGGGACTTGGGGGAGTGAGCAGATGTCTCAATGATGGAGATTGCATGTCACTTGGAGGATTGGAGGAGGGGCAGAAAGTAAACAGGATGATAACTTAATGTTGAGGATGATAACTTGACAGACATCTCAGGGCTCAATTTGAACATCTGAACCTTCCTCAATCCTCCACAATCCTCCAGTGTAAATTTTACAAACTTCCTCAATCCTCCACAATCCTCCAGTACAAATTTAACAACCTTCCCCAATCCTCCACAATCCTCCAGTGTAAATTTTACAACCTTCCTCAATCCTCCACAAACCTCCAACTGGAAACGTTCATACCTGCCTCAATCCTCCATTACCCCTTGGAGGATTGTGGAGGATGGAGGAAGGTTATGATTTTAATCCTCCTATTCTCACCATGCAACCCTTCAAATCTCAGTCGATTGGGTGAAGCAAAAATTGGGATAAAAAAAGGGTAAAACGCTGAGGGAGATCTTCCCCTGCCTCTTCCTTCTCTTACCTTTGTTCCGTCCTTGTCCGTCCATATTCCCTGCATCACCTTGCCAAACTCCCCCCGGCCCAGCTCCCGGTCCAGGATGTTGATGGCCGAGGCGGGGATGATGTGGCCGCCGGTGGGGGCGTTGGTCTGCGCGGGTACCCTGACTATCGTGGGCTTGGTCTTGGACACCTTGGTGCTCTTCTGAAAGGGGGGAGGGAGAAGAAACACCGGCACGAAGGTGGTGAAGTCAATCAGGATTGAGGGCGCCACCTTTCATTAACCGGCCAGCTGGGCCCTCCAGAAGTCAAGACATGTTTAGAAGTAAACTCCTTAAATCTGATTGGAAGGTTTGCGGCGACACCAAGTAGCTCTTGTCTTTCAAGAAGGAGTGTGGCTCTGAAAAGAGCCAATAGCTCAAAATTTTGGGTATTGTATACTCTGCCTGCCATTGGCAAACAGTCTCCTGATGACGGGCAGAGTACACACTCCCCGAAACGATGAGTTACCGGCTCTTTTCAGAGCCACACTCCTTCTTGAAAGAGAAGTGCTACATGGTGTCACTGCAAACCTTCCACAAGGTATTTCCACCATGCAAACCTTCAAGTCTTATCTGAGTTACCGGCTCTTTTCATAGCCACACACTCCCTCTTGAAAGAGAAGTGCTACATGGTGTCACCGCAAACCTTCCACTTAGTATTTCCACCATGCAAACCTTCCATTTAGTATTTTCACCATGCAAACCTTCCACTTGGTATTTCCACCATGCAAACCTTCCACTTGGTATTTCCACCGTGCAAACCTTCCACTTGGTACTTCCACCATGCAAACCTTCAAGTCTTATCTGAGTTGCCGGCTCTTTTCAGAGCCATACTCCTTCTTGAAAGAGAAGTGCTACATGGTGTTACCGCAAACCTTTCACTTGGTATTTCTATTCATATTACGTACCTAATGTACGCATACATACAGTACGTGTATTATGCGTTTATGCCCACATTATCACCCTCTGTCTTTGAGAGAGGTCCTGCTAGGATCGAAACATCAGGCCCTCCTACATGTAATTTGTTTACAATACCAATGTAATTTGCCTGCTTCCTACCCCTATTTTCTCAAATTGCCATGTGATGGTTCCCACAATACTAGCCGAGAGCTCTAGATGACGGACACAACACCCTGCAAGCCTCAATCATCTGATCCATAGTTTTGTCAGGTACTTTTGGAAAACCTCCATACAGTAGAATGCTATTAGAAGTTTCTCAGATTTTTGAACGTGTACATAATGCATGTTGGTGTGAGCTTAAGTGCATGGGCCACCTTTTAATGCATGACTCACTCATGGCACAATAATTTACTCGAGGCATTAGGGGCAGAATTAGCACTCCCACTTATCCCGCCATTAATTAATTACCGGCCAAAGCCAGGGTCCCTACCCCTAGCCGTTAATGAACCAACGCGCAAACCTAATATCCTCCCCGTCCCCCATCAACCACTGGCTCTCTGAGAACATCCGCTCGGAGGATGTGGTCGAGACCCTAGCTCCTGTGTAGCAATCCAAAGTATGGTCCTGCTTCCTAATTAGGCCTTAACTGGTGCCCTTGTGTGAAAGGTTACCAATGCTTGAGAGTGACAGACGTCAGAACCTGGTGAACCCTTGAGAGATTTTGTCGTAGGTCCGGACCTCCGACAAATCTTCTGCTGGCGGAGGATTTCTCACGGGAAATCCTTGACAATTGATCGTGTGAAGGGAGGAACTGTTCATTGTACGCTAAATTCTCTCTCAAGCCTTGCGAGGTTTTTTTTCAGCATCGTCTGAAAAAGGCTTAAGTCATTTGTGTATGGAAGAGGCTATCACTTGAGGTCATGGAAGAAGCAAGTGGAGGAGAGTAGGAGGGATGCTCTGAATCGGGCGAGATGGAGGGATGGGGTGAGGGAGATTGCTGTGGTGAATCAGGCCATCCCCCGTTAAAGGGAGACAGAATCAGATTTAGAATGCTTGTTTTACCACTTCGGACCGCTCTCATCGGTCTAGGACAAGAGTCAGGGGGTGGGGGGGGGCAGAACTCACCGCCGGCTTGAACTTGCCCTTCTTGACTTTCTTCATGGAGGCCTTGAGTCGGCGCCACTCCGGCTGCGTCATGCCCAGGTGGAGCACATCCTCCGTCTGAACGTAGGCCAGGTGCTCGATGGCCGTCACCCCCAGCTTGCTGACAAAGTCCTGGTGGTACTGCTGCAGGCCCACCTCGCTCAGGAACTCGTACAGCGTGCCCTCGTACGGCATGGCGGGGCGACCATGGGCACCGCCTCGGCCCACGCCCGGCAACCTTGACAGGGGAGGAGTCAATGAAAAAGGGTGTTGTCAATGAAAAAAGGGCGGAGTCAATAAAAAAGGGGCAGTGTCAAATAAAAAGGGCAGAGTCAATGAAAAAAGGGCGGAGTCAATTAATAAAGGGCGGAGTCAATGAAAAAGGGTGGAGTCAATTTAAAAGGGGCGGAGTCAATTTGAAAGGGGCGGAGTTGATGAAAAAAGGGCGGAGTCAATGAAAAAGGGTGGAGTCAATTCAATAAGGGCGGAGTCAATTTGAAAGGGGCGGAGTCAATTTGAAAGGGGCGGAGTTGATGAAAAAAGGGCGGAGTCAATTCAATAAGGGCGGAGTCAATTTTAAAAGGGCGGAGTCAATGAAAAAGGGCGGGACAATGAAAAATCAGGGCGAGGCAAGGTGGGCCAGGCATGGGCGTGTCAGCCCACCCAGCAGATTGTCATTAGGCCTGAGTCCCCCCCAAAACCCACACACTAATCACTGAGAAAGTCTCAAACACTTCCATGGGCAAACTTCATTTTCTTCTTCCCCCCAACACTCTCTACTTTTTGCAGGACGAGTTTCTCCTTGAAAATGTGTGGTCAAGAGGAGCCATGGTTTGAAGCCACAGCTGCACAGCATGGTGTAGTCTCAAACTGTCCACTTTGAAAGCTAAGCTGCTCTAAGCAAACCACACACAGAATGAAGACAGACTGAGATTTGTGCTCAGTACACGACCCCACGCAAAAGTTAAAAAACCATTCGCTGACCACTGGACCATGCAACGGTCCCGCTCCTGTTCCAAGACCATTCTTCCCCTCCCCCCCACTTGGAGAAGAGCTTGGATCCCACTGTCCCAAAAATGGAGTCAAAAGAGAGAGTTGAGAGAGGAGGAGAGTCTTTATCTGCGGTAATTTGGTCGCCTTGGTGTGCTATTATGCATGGTACAATAGCAGTGGTGTTAAGAAGGCAAGGCAAGGCAGGACAGGGCAGGGCAGTGCCCTACCGGTAGCTATTTCAAGGTCCCTTCAACAGGCTCCTATTTCCTAACCAATGCCTACTGTGCAGTGTGCAGTACATTGGAGCATGTATAGACCACACTGTATTGTACCCACTAACAACAACTGATAGAACACTTCCTTCAGAAGTACATGTACAAGTACCGGTACACACATACCTGAATCTGTATCCTTGTGGAGACATTGCTTTGTTCGCGTGCACTATACAACCGAGTGAGAAACAATGTTTTAAAAATGCTCCCATTTCAACCACATTCACTTTCCTGGGTAGAAATTTGGACCTTTAATATAACACTACAATTTGCGACAGATTCTCACCAATCACAAATTTCCCGTTTTTGAGTTATTTCCCAAAACCAGTTTCGTTAAAACCTTGTGGAGACCTATACACCTTTACAATTTCCCTGTGGAGACCTATTCAACTTGTTATCTTACATTGTACATGTACACACTGTAGGTCTCCCCAAGGCACCAGAATCGCATGCTGTATCATCTATGTACATGTACATGCCTACAGTACATGATGGTACAATTTATCTTGTAGATGTAATGTACATGTCCATACAAAGTGTAGATCAAGCAACTGGACCACAACAACCGATTGAATGCTTTTTTGTACTTGCACAGTGTACCATAGAGTGCTTATCTTGAACAATGTAAATGTACATGCACATGAACAATGTGCGCTGATACTGTAAACATAACAGATTATCTAAGGCATTCTTGGTCCCATGGCACAAACAGTACAAGTACCAATGAGCAACTCAACAACATCTCATAGCATTTTCTTTCTTTTGCAGTCAAGCATACACCGGTACATGTACATGCACTGTATACTGTACATGTACGTATGCACATGTACAATGTGCGCTGATACTGTAAACATAACAGATTATCTAAGGCATTCTTGGTCCCATGGCACAAACAGTACAAGTACAATGTACAAATGAGCAACTCAACAACATCTCATACATGTAGCATTTTCTTTCTTTTGCAGTCAAGCATACCAGTACATGTACTGTATACTGTACATGTACATGTACACGTGTACGGGTATGTACAGTAGTGTTTACTGTTCATATGTACATGTACATGTACCACTGGTATTACCACTTACCAGTACCACTACTAACTAGACACTATTCACTACCGCAAACTTTCTACTGTGTATACATGTACATGTACACGTAAGTACATGTACAGTTAGTGTGCACTGTACATGTACATTACATACTGATATTTATACATCTTGTACACTGTACGTGTAGTTGTTCGTGTACAATGTAGATACAGTATAGAATTTAGACGTGCCTTAGGGCAACATGTGCATGTACCGTACATGTGCCTTACATGTACCACCGAGTTAATGGACCACAACAATGTACATACTGTACATATGTACAGACTTGTGTAGAGCCCTTTGGTACACCATTTTTTTCATCTACATGTACTGTAGCAACCAGACAAACAGATACACTGCACAGTACTGTGTCATGTACATGTAGATTGCTGTTAGTGTTATGTCCAATACAAACCACAGACATGCCTTAATACATGTACACAGACATGTACATGTACATGTACCAGTACATGTACTGTACATGGACATGACTGTGCACTAGCTTTTCCCTACAACACAGATCATGGAACAGATAAAGCAATTCCATGTGCAGTAAAGTCGCCTGTCAAAACTGTAGACAAAGCAGACATGTATTGGTACATGTACATGTACATGTACATGTACATGTACATGTACATGTACATGTACATGTACACGTATGTGTTCATGCTACATGTACATGTACGTGTGGTACATGACACGTGTACATGTACATGTACAACCTGTATTTACATGTACACAATGTATGTAAAAGCTATTGTGAATGTGAACCACAGATAAAGTGCTTTCTTGTGCAGTACACTAGTAGCTTTAGAGAGACTGTACCACAGATAGCCATTGGTACAACCATATAGCACTCTATAGATGGTACAACCAAGGAGGTATTAGGCGAGCCTAATACCTCCTTGGTACAACCATGGAGGTAGACCCTCCATGGTACAACAAGCACCACACACAGACCAGTGCCACACTGCACTATTTTTGTGTTCTGAAGGAAAGGAAAACATTGTAGTGTTGACGTATCGGCGGTGATTTAGAAAGCTCAGCTACATACATGTACTAGTCCCTGAAAAGAAGACTTTCTATTGACAACTGTGCACCCCACAGACCCTGCAGTGTTCAAAATACTTACCGGTACATGTAAAGAAACATGTATACAGTACATTGTACATGTACATGTACGTGTACAATGCACTGTGAGGTAATGCACAGTTGTACATTATACATGTCCATGTACATGTACATATCGCTACATGTACATGTATAGGTAGGGTACGTGCATGTACAGGTGTACCATACATGTACAGGTGTACTACATGTACATGTACATGCATGTACACCATGTACATGAACAGGTACCTTTGTAGGGTACGTGCTGCACGTGCATGTACAGGTGTATCATGTACATGTACATGTACAGGTGTATCATGTACATGTACAGGTGTACCATTTACATGTACAGGTGTACGATGTACATGTACAGGTGTACCATTTACATGTACAGGTGTACCATGTACATGTACAATACATTAGCATAGGAAGGCAAAAATCTAGTCTTCCAGATCTAAACACGAAACATTACACCATTAATGCATTAGCTGTCTGTCCCAATGTACATGTACAACTGTACATGTACATGTACCTGTGCATGTGTGTGGCACTTTGTACACTACATGGCACTCATTGCACAAATTGCCTGAGTGGGGAATTTCCACGACCTGTTTTCCCATGATAATGACGCCAGATCTGGGCCAGGTTGGACTTGAGGCATTTTTCGCACATGGATACAGTTGTACCATTCCTCCATGGTTGTACCTACCGTACATGTATGTGTACAAAATGTATGGTGCACACATACTGTACATGTACATGTACATGTACATGAACAGTTTACGTATACAACACATGTACATGTACTTGTACATTGTATACCGGTTTATATTGTACACATGTACAGTACAAGTCGCTCCCCGCAAACTGCTTTAGTCTGTAAGTGTAAGCATCTCTCCCTGCCACCCTCTCTCTCTCCCTCTTTCTTTCCCCTCTCTCCCTTCCTCTATCTCTCCCAGCCACCCTGCCCGTCCATTTCTGAATCTACACCAACAATACCATGACCCCACTGTCATTCCCAAGGTTCCTATTAGTAGACTGTCCCAGTGCACCCACCATTGGGGAGTCAGGGGAGCAACATGCCCTATGGGAATCTATGGGAAGGGCCGCACGGGACAGACTGAAATGAAAACCGCTTCACCGTTGTAGACCTGAACATTGACTCCGTTGGTTTTCTTTTCTCTTTTTTTCTTCACTCGAACCGGGCGGGGACTCAATGAGCTTAAGACTGGGGAAAAATAAAACTGGCAGGATGCTTATCAAATCTAGGGGTCAGAGTGTCGTATGATGATGATGTTGATGGAGTCCACTGTGGGTACGGGACTGATGAGCAGGCAGACAAGTCATTCGCCGAGGTGGGTCCTCCTGTGAGAATGAAAGACCAATTTTTTGAGGCACATCGACGGCCACAGATGCTGCAAAGGAAGCAATCTATAGAAGCAGAGCACTGGTTTCTTTATCTCTCCCTATCTCCCTCCCTTCCTATCTCCCTCTATGCCCTTTCTCTCTTCTTTCTCCCTGCCTCCCTCTCTCCCTGCCTCCTTTTTTTGGGGGGGGGGCTTTCAACAAATGTCAAAATCAAATCTTCAGCGCCATTTCTTTAATCAGCTGCCAACATCAGTGACTGAGTTTTTTTTTCTTGACTGAAAACAGGATTGACTCTCCCACACCTTGTCGCTGGCAATCCAGACAGTGCCAAATCAGAACCAGAGAATGGAAACCTTTAAAACAAACCCTTACTCCTAAATCACTCTGACAAGATTAAGAGGGTTCTGGCAAAAGGGGGAAGGGGGAAGGGGAAAGGGAGAAACTGGCAAGGGGGGGTTAGAGAGGTGAAAGGGGGAGGGGTGAGCATTTCACCTCCCTGTCATTGAATTTGTGTTTATTTGAAAGGTTCCAATTGAGATGTTCAAGGTGTAAGCCGACATTTCCATGTGATGGATACAAGGTGTTAGCCTACATGTACATGTGTCCATGTAATTGTAAATTGTAATGTGCCATGGAAGACGTGTTAACCTACATGTACATATACACTGTACACTACAGTGTTGCAATACATGTACTGTATACAGGTACATGTACATGTACATGTACACATGTAGGCCTACATGTGAAACAGTGCAAATACTGTAGGGCCTACATGTACTGTATGTGCACTGTACACGGCATTACATTTACACACATGTACATGTACAGTACAGTATGTCTGTATGCTTTACACATGTACAATGTACATGTACATGTATACTACATGTACAGTGTAGTATACAATGTACATCGGTACATATACATGTAGGCCTATAATGAGCATCTATAGGCTACATGTACATGTACATGTACATGTACATGTACAGTGTACAATGTACAGTACATACATGTACGGCACAAGTACATGTAAATGTATACTGGTAGTGGTACATGCATGTACTTTTGCATAATTTGTCTACAAATATACATGTATATGTACATGTACAATGTACATGTACACATGCACATGTACAGGTATGTAAACTGAACAAGGTGTGAGAAAGTCTCCTATGTACATGTACTACATGTACATGCACTGTACATGCACGTCATATGCACCAGCCTTCCCTAGTCTTAGTAATGGGACCCTTGTTTGGGTAGTTGAGCAATTCCTCTCCCCAGCCCCGCCCCAGTTGCCTCAGTCTGCCCAGACTACATGTACATGGAGAGGACTGAGGCCAGACTACAGGGAGAGGACTGAGGCCAGACTACAGGGAGAGGACTGAGGCCAGACTACAGGGAGAGGTCTGGGCCCAGACTACAGGGAGAGGTCTGGGCCCAGACTACAGGGAGAGGTCTGGGCCCAGACTACAGGGAGAGGTCTGGGCCCAGACTACAGGGAGAGGCCTGCCAGTCCACGACACTTGAACCCTTGCAGAGGCTCACAGTGGCCCACTCAGGTCTGTTTATCTAAACTTTCTAATCTGCCAACCCACAGGAGCCCTGCCACTGTGCGCTGGACCCATTTCTATTCTAATGCAGAAGGGTGGCTGGCTCCCTATGGATTTAAATGAGGCCTGTACTTCCTCCATGGTCTATCTCATAGTCTGGCTATGCCGTTTGTATGCACATGTTCATCTACATGTACATGTACGCCTACATGTACATGTACGCCTACATGTACATGTATGTATTTGTGAAAGATACATGTAGGTTACAATGTTGTTCAATGCTCGTATCTGCTCGACATGATACTGATAAACACCGAGTGCTCGGTGCTTTGCCCGATGCCTGATGAAACATTTTCAGGCAGCCCGGGCGGGATTCAAACACGTGACTCCCCCTTTCAAGTACGGACGTCTTAACCACTTGACCACCAAGCTTGTCGAGGTCATGTGGTGGATTCGAATAATGTCCAACAAATTTTGGGGCCTGTTGTCCTCTGTTGGGTTCAGCAGTGTACAGTACTAAAAAACTGTGTTGGAGATTGTTGGGGTCAGCAATAAAATGAAGATAGTCAAACAAATCTACAGAAAAGCCCAAAAACAAAGAAAAGGCCCAAGAGAAAAGGCTCAAAATAAAAGTCACAAAAGAAAAGTCCCCCCCAAAAAAGGCCTAACAATTGTCTGTTACTTGAGTGTTGGGATCAACACTGTACAATACAGTTGGATTTTGTTGGGCCTGGCATTGTATGCAAAGTTACTGCAATATTACCATCATTGCAGGACCCTGCTGAACCCAACAGTATCCACTGTTTGATACTGTTGGGATCAGCAGGCTTCATACTTTCATGCTTGTTGGATACTGTTGGGATCAGCAGAATAGAGTTAGGCCAACCGTGAGGGGGATAGGGTTAACAACAAAACATCCCACACCGAGATTTCGCAGAAAATGATTCATGCCTGGTCTGACTGCAGCTCCTGGAGAGCAACCAAGTCCCAGCCGACGAAATCAAATTGGGAACGCGATGGATCGGGGGCAACCAATTTCCTAAGAGTGTCCCCGGGGGAGGAAGAAACGGTTCACTTGGATGCAGATCGCAAAACTCCACCCAAGAAAGGAAACCGTGCGCCTAAGCATGCACTTGCACTTCCTGGATGCAAAAAAAGGAAAACCAAACCGGAAAAGAATACAGGATTTCCTAATCCCATTACACATCTGAACAATTTCCTCCACACTAGTCCTGTTTACAAATGCAGACATACGCACATAGCTTAACATGAATCCAGTGTGTACTTACTAGCCGAAATGACAAATAACTTTGTTTGTATACAAACCTTTGCCTTTGAGAAAACTCCTGCTAGGATCAAAACATCAGGCCCTCTAAGTCTAACTTTCGAGATTTATGTATTCCAGGTCATTTTAGTCAGTGGGCAGTTTACAACCGTTTTTGTATTTACTTCTTGTATGTATACAGTGTAACGTATCTCAGCAACCATTCACAAATTATTTCAAGGCTTCACTGTGGTCAGTGATCAAGGCAATGACCTGCTTGGGTCAAATTCAGCGGAAGCCATGAGGCTGAATGATGATTTTCCATTATTTTCCAGCCAGTAATTGTTACTATAATTTCTAGTTTATTTGAAGTCCTGAGACTGGCTTTAATTTTAAAAAACAGCTCCCAGAAGAACATTAAAATTGACCCCAAAAATTACAAGCATGAAAAAAAAAAAATACTATTGGAAATTAACAAAAAATGTAAATTAGGCCTACTATTGGAAATTCACAACAAATTTAAATAAAAAAGAATGCAGGAAATTAACCTTTACAAGGTTGTGAATTAAGAGGGCCACTTTTTGGACTGGCCTGTTACATTTAAAATGCAAGTCTGTTGGCTAGGCTGACTTGTTGAAGGTCAAACACTGTATACAGATAGCAACATATCAATATTTTGGTAAGACATTTTCTCTTCTGTTCACAAACTGGAGCCAACAGTCTGACAACAAAACTACCGAAGTGTACATTGTACGTGTACGTGTGCAAGGCCACTTTAACGTTCCTCCTACACAGGTAGCGAGGAAAATCACGGCCTTCATCTTGTCTAGTCTACCCCCAATGCAAATATGCAGACTGAAAAGGGGAGAGGGGGAAACAGAAATGGCATTGAGCCATTTATAAAATAGACCTGGTGGCTTTCTCAGGTTAGCTTTTGTGCACTTGAGCACAACACTCCCCGCCCTGTCTACTGTCTACTATGTGTGTAGCATGCTATACTCATAGTAGTCCCTATCGTACACAAAGCGCTGGGGTACTATGAACTAGGGTAAGGTACACTGTAAATACATTTTGTGTGTTTTGTACAGTATACCATGGTGTACATGTACAATGTACTGTACATGTACATGTACAATGTACTGTACATGTACATGTACAGTGTACAGTATGTACATGTAAAGTAAACACGTGTGTTTATGGTACAAGCCTTCCAAAAATACCACAGCCGTGTGTTTTGCCAAGTGTATATTATTAGCCTAAGGGGTAATGTAACAGTAGATAATGTTATATAATCACATTGGATAAAAATAAGGTCACCATTGTACTGCATGGGTACCGGTACATGTGCATGAACACAGGTACCGGTACTGTGTAAAACATTGTACATGTACAGTACATTGATGTACATGTGTACATGTACAATGTATAAGTCCTTTCGCGATTTTTTTTTTGCGAAAATGTTTTCACGAGGCATGCACGATTTAGAAATTGTTGTACATGGACATGTGCATGTACATGTATGTAGTTTATGTACATGTACAACTAATGTACATGTTCGTATATGTACCGGTATGTACAAACATGCACGTATGAATATTTCAGTACAGGTAGCTACCGGTAACTATTACATGTACATGTCCTTCTTGTCTGCCTGTCAAGATTCCCCTTAAGCTCTCATCACTCAATCGGTCAGTTGTACATCAACATTTCCTCACGGCCTGTTAATTGCCATTCTTCTAATTACACATAGATTACTGTCCGCCCACACATAAGGGGATGGCTCTCCACCTACAAGCGTCGCATTCCTGCGTCGGCACTCAGCATTGCACGGCTGTGCATGACCAATCGGCAAATGAACAAGAATGAGTGTGTAGTGTACGCCTGGACCCTAGTTGCCGTCTCCGACTCTCCGTAGAGTCGAATGTTTACGGAAGGCTTCTTTAGAACCATTGGGGGTTTGGGCAAATTGCGGAGCAATGGGTAATGGCTCACAGACTTAATAGGATGTAATTCATGCACGTGCTTGCAGTCTGGCTGTGGCAGAATTAGAATCATCAGCTATGCGTGTGCACGCGCACGTACACACATACAGGCAGCCCATACTTTGTGTGGACTTTTTAACATATATAGGTCCCATGATGTGCACTGTGTGGACAATTTCTGTTTTGCACAACAATTCATTGCTTGTGTGGACCTTTGAAAATCCACATACTGTACATTTTGTGGACATTACAGTCTTAAAGTTATGGGAGTCCACACAAATAAAACAAAGCCGACACACTGGAGCTACAGTAGAGATTTTCTTCAAAGGCTGTCTGTGTGTGACTGTGTGTATACGTACATGTACATTTACAATGATTGTACATTGCATTAGTGGTAAATTTGTTCATTTTTCAAAGTGTTTGAAACTCACAAAATGTCTACACGTTTAGCGGATAGAAAGTACATGTAGCATATAATTTATGACGTATACGATGCGCTAAGCGTAACCGTTCGCTTGCAAAGGCTCTCTGATAATATACATGAACTGTTCAGCCTTCGGCAACCTGTCCCTAACAGAACGTGCATGTGCACATGTATACACACTCACTAACCCTGTCAAATTCCAATGCAATTCACTATGAGTATGTGCAATACTGTAGTGTACACATGTAGGTCTGCCGTTTGACATTAACATTACGGTCAGGGACTCAGGGACCTACCGGTACTGTACTGTACAGTGTACATTACATTGTACAGTATGTACAATACATGTACACACTGTACTATAGTATAAGCACCTGGGGTCGATTTCACCAAACTCGTCGCAACTTAAGATCAATCGCAAGGCGATTAGCGACACACAGAAACCATACGGCCTACATGTATCACAACTTACGATGGGTTATCCATCGTCAGTTGAGTTACGATGCATCATAAGGCTTTGTGAAATCCAGCCCTGGTGCCCTAATGTACATTTGAAGTTGGCTATGGCTCAAAATAACACACAAACCAATGGGGGTTGGCTGCAGCTTCTAGCCAGTGGCTTACAGCTCCACATACATGTGTACATACATGTAGGCAGTGTTATAGCTAGGGTATTTTTAGTGGTGGTTCAAATTTCACCAACAAGAAGTCGCTCTCGTGAACGAAGCCTCACGATTAGCGACTGCGGTCAAAATGATAGCAACAAAACTTGTATTACATGTACTGTTAAATTAAATTAATTAATCACATAAAAATGATTAATTAATTAATCAAATTAACTTTACTGCAAGTTTTGTTGTTAGTCATGTACAGTGTATAAATAATTTATTAACAAGTAAACTGAACAACAAAACTTGAAGAATAATGTACATGTTTAAATTGACTGTGTGTGCACTCGGTACATGTGGAATGATTAGTAGACTTTCGCCAGCCCTTACATTTGTTTTCTAACAAATAAACTAATGTTTATTACAGTTATACTAGCGATGTTTCAAGTATCGCGGTCAACTAAAGTGTATTTTCCAAAATTCTGGAAAATTTGAGAAGGATTTCAAATTTTCATTCATTTCTTGAGATATCGGAAGTTGAAATCTTTAAAATCGCTCCGTGCGGCCGCGGTAGATCGAGCCAAAATGACGGAGAAAAAAAGAGAGTCAAACTAGCGTTTTTCGACCGCCGTCCAAATTTGTCAATTTTACCCTCAACTTGAAGCCTGTATTCTCTGATTTTTATTCATACATTTTGTACCACTATCAAAATTCATAACGAAGGGAATAATATTAAACTACGCGGAAACAACATTCGGAGACAAACGATGAAAGTAGCGTATTTTAGTTATGACCGATTTCCATTCGCAACGTTACCGAGGTTGGCAAGTCTAGGTGTGGTTTCCGCCTCTAGGTAAAGCCATAGCAACACTACAGGAGCAGTAGGGCCGAAACCAGCCTACGCGCGGCACATGTGACATGACACAACACGTCTTTGCACACACTGTATACTGCACAGTGCACGTGCACAGCGGCCACATGGCTGCATACGCATTACGACTACGATCACGCTGCGCTACTCAAGCCTGATCGGAACTTCCAGAACAAGTATTAGCGAGACGGTTACGCTACAAAAAAGTACAATTTATTTTACTACCGAAACCAAATAAAGATTGGGGTAATAATGGGGTGAACATAGTGCCGGTCGGAAGCATTGTTTTTCACCAGGAGTGGTGGACGGAAATTATCCGTGGTGGTCGGCCCCGTCCACCGCCGACCAGCGTAGCTATAACACTGCATGTAGGTGCAATATACAGTAAAGCCATAGCCAATGGATTTAGACAAGGTCTATCCTATCATTCATGATTCCACTGCCAGACCAAATCACTCGACCTGACCTCCCTTCCATTTGAAGTTGGCTATGGCTCAAAATAACACACAAACCAATGGGGATTGGCTGCAGCCGCTGGCCAATGGCTTCCAGCTCCACCTGTGTGCAATCTTAAGCCATAACCAATGGATTCAGACAAGGTCTGTCATTCACGCCTCCAATGCCAGACCCAATCACTCGACCTGACCTTCCCTGTCCCTGCTGGGCCTGTAAGGGAAGGTGGGAAGCCTTTTATAAACTCCCCAGTCTCCCTTGGGATTTCCACAGTTCCAACAGGTCCCCACCCTCTGGAAGTTCCTTGGGTACAGGAAAGGGGGGAGGAGGGGAAGGAGAGGGGTGTGCATTTTTGTCTGGCCCTGTCCAGCCAATGTTAGCCTCTAGCCAGACTCAAATATCAAGAGGCTCAAGTTGAACCCATTTAGGGATCACCCCAACAAACACAAACACAGGAATTAATATTTACTTTTAGAGTAGGATTTGAACCAAAAAAGGCCCAGTAATAGATAGCACTAAATACACTGCACATGCAGCAGGACTAGTTCCCAATGTTCTCTCATTAAGCACAGCGCAGTCTGAATATAGAAACACTAACCCTTCCTGGCAGCACAACAGGGCGTGCTGACTATTGAGACGCTCCCTGTGCAGGATGGAATATATGCCCGCTACTCAAATAAATCAATATCGGGGTAGACGGGACGGAAGTCTTTCCTCTTTTTTTTTTTTCGTTGCTAAGCTGGGCCGCCAAAAGAGGAACCAAATTAGTCTGGAATTGCACAACGGAGGCACGTTTTCCTTTTGGTGTGTGGAGATTTATCAAATTCTTCAACCGGACCGTCTAGTCTAACAGAATGCATGACCATGCAATTATCCCCACCCGGCACACTGATGTCAGGACCGAGAGAAATGAAATACCCGCCACGTATACTATGAAGTAATTAGGTTAATCTTCACCGACTGCCTCTCAGTCAAAGTAATCTCTTTTCAGCCTGCACAGGCTTTTAATCAAAATGGATACGTCACAAGTCCTGTGTACATGTACACTATCCAGTCTGATGCTGAAGTCCCTCATGTATTTTGGGAATCTTCTCAGCATTCAGCTTAACATGGAACATACATTGTAGGACAAACTTTGGACTTGTATTAAGTGGATAAACTTTGAACTTGGTAAGTGGGGACACCAAAATGTCACAAATTTGACCCATGACTTATAAATGGAATTACCCACATAATGAACATGTACTGTATGTGAAATGCAGTTACAATGTACATGTACACGTACACTATACATTACCAGGGCCCAATTTGAAAACCTGCTAGCCAAAGCCATGAAACTTCTTCCTTGATTATAACAAGTTGCAATACACAATTCACATTCATTCGCACTCACAGGCCAATGGAAATTGAGGGGATTTGTTATCAATCTGAATCTCGGCCAAAATCAGGCCTCCGTCTGATTTGAAAAGATCCAGTACTCTGATAGACATGATTACAATGTAAGTACCTGAGTAAACAATAGCTGAACATTCAGGTCAACCAGTGTGTACACATGTATCGCGTACAATTTTCCATGTGTACATGGGTACATGCACCCATGGTGTACAGTATTTACGGGTTCGTGTACATATATACAGCCTTTTACAGGTACTACCGGTAAGCTTATCATGTACATAATGTACATGTATACATGTTCACGTGTCTAGATGCACAATGTACACTGTACATGTACAGTGCATCATGGAGGAAGTGTACATGTACATGAGTCAATGAGTACATGTACATGTGTACACTCACTACACTGTACATGTACATGTACATGTACTGTACATGTACTGTACAGTACATCAACTACCGGTACACATGTACATGTACATGTACAGAACATGTCCATAAACATGTGCATAATTACATGTACATTTGTACATGGACATGTTCAGAATTCTACAGATGTGCATGTGTACATGTACAGTACCACTACCTTCACATGTAAAGGTACATGATGACAACAGTTCTTGAACTCCTTTGACATACATGTACATGTACAGTACATACAGTTCATGTACATTACTCCCTTGAGAACCATTGCATGTGGATCATGCAAGGATGTGTGCTATTCAGAGAGTGAAGGGTCAATTACACAAGAACAATGAGTATCCAGCCTTCAGAGCTAGGATGCAGGGTGTGAATTACATGCTAATGTACACAGGCATACATGTACATGTACATTGTACATTCACTACAAGTACGGTATGCATGTACATGTACATGTACAGCGTGTAGGCCTGTGTGCATGTGCATGTGCATGTACTGTACATGTACTGTACATTACTGTTCTTCCAATGCACATTGAACATGAATTAGAGCAAAAGTGATAAACAAAAATGTTGCAAGTTCTCCTTACTGACTAAAATTACCAAAATGCAAATCTCAAAATTTAGTTTAGGCCAACACAGGACCAATAAGCCAGCCTTAAATCTACTCGACTTGGATTTAAAGAAAAGAAAGATGACACGAATGTAAAATGATTACTATACATGTACATGTGCACATATCTTGTGACATCGTTTACAACTGGGAGTGTACATGTAATTAGATGATGCTTGAGTTGTGATATCCTTGGTCACAAAACACTAGCACACTGTACATGTACATGTAGACCCCTACATAAAGGTAAAGGTAAATTTCCTGCATTCTTTTTTATTTAAATTTGTTGTAAATTGCAATGACCACAATACATACATACAATATCAGTTTTTAATTAATGCACATGTATTTACATGTACATGTAACTGCACATGAACATACATGTACATTGTACTGTACAAGTTCAAGTACTGTACATTGTGTACATGTACATGTACAATACATCAAGTACAATGCTATCATGTACATGTACAAGTACTATCTTATCATACATCCAAGTACATGAACAGTTCTGCTTACTGACGAAAATAACCAAAATGCAAGATTAGGAGGGCCTGACATACAACTCATGTGAATTATTTCGAAATCTATGCATGTACATGTACATGTACATTGAAATGAATATATAATATATACAGGTAAAATTTCTGCAAATCAGAGCAAAACATGTGTACACACATGCACATTACACTTGTACATGCACATATGGACAGAATACATCACTACTACTAGTACTAGTACTAGCCACTAGTGTTCGTAAACATTAGGATGAAATTACACACTGTATGGGAGTCTGTACCTGTGGCAGAAAGGAATGGAGCGTTACATGACTGTCTGTCCCCCAATTCCCGACCCATGGGGGGCTATCTGAGTCACCCGACTACGTAATTTGAAAAGCTGTCAGTAAGCCGTCTGCCCAAGGCTTTCTGGCCCGGCCAGAAACTGACACGAACTGGCAATAAGACGTGCCCAGCAACGAAAACGAGGTTCCGTTGAAGCAATTAAATTGAGAGTAGACCCCGCCCTGTTTGTGGCTATTTTTAAAATGGACATAAACAGCGCCAGACATTGCGTTGACAAAAAAAAAGAAAAAAAAGATTGAAGCTTCCGTAATTTTTAGTGATGGGTTGGCAGAGACAATTACGTACACAGCAACAAAGAACAAACATTCAGAAAAGATTTCCATGAGGCATGGTTTAAGTCAGTCTGGAACAGCAACTTGCAGAAAATTGTTGCAAAATGCTTACTGACTTCAAAGACCAAAAGGTAGACAGCCTCCAAAATGAAATTAAAATTGACGGGCAAGATTTGAGTTTAATACCCTCATTAAAACTCTGAGAAAAAACCTAAACCCAAATTCAACCACCGATTGTAATCAATGTAGACAACATCCATGGTCTGGCATAACCTCTTGCCGAAAAAATTGGACTTACAAGTTACAGTTTCCCAAAAAAGTCCTGATTTTGCGGCATGTATGTTTGGCGCGTACGATATGTAGGAATAGTGAAGTGCATGTTTTGTACACAGTGTCTGCGGTCAGTCACTGCTGACCGTCGTCTGGTTGACAAATACGCGTCACAAAATCATGATTTTTGGGAATACTCTATAAGTCCATGTCAATTTTTTTGGCAAGTGGTTGTGCCAGACAGTGTCATTTCTATATAAAATGATTAATACTAGTTAGTCTATTGTGGATTTAGGGGGTTTTCCACCCTTTTACGGTGAGGGTATTCAACCAAGATCTTTCCAATCAAAGGGCCAGATGTTTCAATCGATTTTGGATGCAGGACCTTTCTCAAAGGCAGAGTTCGGCCACTGAGAAAAGCTCAGCTAGAAATAGATCCAAATGTCAGACCCTCTAAGTTGATTTTCGATTTGTTTTACTTTCAGGAATAAAGTCAAGCATTTAGTGATTTACATGAACACTAGTCTGAGGCCAAATAAAACTATTTAAAAAATGGAAACAGTGAAAGTGAAACATGAGGGGGGCGGGGGGGGGGGACATTAAAAAAAAGTGACTGGTTAGTGGTTGTCCACACTTTGTTTGCACTTCATTCTGAGTTCAGTGAGTAAATACTGCCAAGTATTTACATAGAAACCACTTGGAATTCTTCAGCCGAGTCCCATAGAATTTGTACACAGTTTTTATACACACTATTTTATGTCAAGTTGTCCGTATATGAAACTAGTCTCACAACTCGGGCAAGTTCTGCCATCAATTCAATCTAACTCTAAGGTAGTTTTAGTTTTGCAAGTTCTAGTTTTAGTTTTGATCACTGTAGATTGGTTATTGTTGTTCCCAACCGCCTATTTTTATAATATAAAACTAAAACAAAAAGTTTTGGGGGGTTGAAATTCAGACGTTTCACCGCTAAACGACCGAGAGCGAAACTGAAAAATCAGAACTGGCGAGTTTAAAGGTGACTGTCGAAGTTGTTGCAGTAAAAAGAACATGTCCGTTAATTCGGTTAGAGCTTATTGTCGAATAATATTGATTCATTCCTTGGACGAAGATCTTCCGAATCTTCGACCCAAAAAACTCACTTTTATGTGGGGGGATGTCTTGGACTCTCCCGATCAGACACCTTCGGTGCCGTTAGCAGTAGCCTGCCATGTTTGATGAGGCGATGGGCTTCAAACGAACGGCCTGGCACGATCACGATCGCCGGTAATAATGGGTGTCGACAATACACGACCGCCTGCGGTCACGCTGTGCTGGTTGCTATCCAAAAACACTCCTTCAAAAAAAGGTCCCAAGAACGACTGGCGATCCCCCGAAAAATAAGCCCTCCTTCGTCCGTTCTGGAGCGATTGAGGCAGTAGAATGACGAATAGCGATCCCAACAGAGGTTCCAGATGTGGCGTGAGGGGGGCAGCGTGGATTTGTCTGGCTAGATGGGCGACTGAGACACAAAATTAAGTTGTCCGACTCCGCAGCGTTCACCTCGTCCCATCAATGGGAGGTTAAAGATGGCGAGAATACCGGAAGTGTGTGTGAAGTCGAGGAAGGCGTGCGGAAGAAAACGCTCGACGGTCGGTGGGCCAGTCTAGCCTTCACTTAAGCTAGTCTTCCTCTTCAGCCGTCAATCGATAGACATTTTCACCGGAGATCTGTTATTTTCTTTTAAAACTCTGAAATTGCTGCTCTTAAAACTATCAAAGGTTCGGCGATCTCATTAAGAAACGAAACTGCTATTCAGAATCTCCATGTCTTCGAAAATTAAGCTCTGCTTATGTTTTTTTCCTTCAAAGCTGCAGGAGATGCTCGAACAGTGGAGACAAAGGGCGCCCTCTATACCAAAGTGCACACGGCGCCTCGATTATAACGGGGAGTATTGCTAACTTTTTTTTTACTCTCTCCCCTCTCTATCTCTCTCTCCCTCCCCCTCTCTCTCTCTCCCTCCCCTCTCTCTCTCTCTCCCTCTCTATCCCTCCCTCTCCCTCCCTCTCCCTCCTCCCTCTCCCCTCTCTCTCTCTCTCTTTTAATGATTATATATAATTATAAATTTAAAATTTAGTGGGCCTGACGTTTCGATCCTAGCAGGACCTTTCTCAAAGGCAGAGTGACAAGGACAAAACAGATACATGTACACGAAGGAAGGGGGGAGAGTGAATAGGACACGGATGAGAAACAAAGGACAAAGAGTGAAGCTGGTAGGGAGAGATCAAAGGGAAGGGCAGGGAGTAGGGTAGGGATTAATGAGAGGAGGGGGAAAGATCAAAGAGAAGGGCAAGGAGTGGGGTAGGGATTAGTGACAATAGGGGGAAAGATCAAAGAGAGAAGTGTGAAGGACTGAACACAAAAGAAGGATTATCAGAAAGCTGCATGGTGTTAGTCATTACCCTCCTGGATGTTGAGACCATGTGGTTGAATAGTCCGAAGACGCTTCATCCACATTTTCTCACGGCTAAGACGGACAGCATTATTACGGTGACCAAGTGATTCTATGCCCAGTACACTCATGTCTGATATCGAATGATCAGGGAGATTGAAGTGATACCCAACAGGGGTGTCCATTTTACCAGTTTTGATAGTAGACCTATGGCCATAGATTCGTTTTTTGAGGGTGTTTTTGGTCTCGCCAACATACTGAATATTACAAACTCTACAAGAGATGAGGTATATGATGTTTGAGGTAGTGCACGTGATAGAGCCATAGGTCGTGTGGGTAGTTCCAGAAGAATGTCCATTGAAAGAGTCTATTTCCTTGACATGTGTCTTGCAAACAATGCATTTCGAGGTACACTTAAATGTACCAAATTTGGTTGGAGGTGAAGAGTCCAAAGGGGGAACCTCTGCTCGGACAATTAAGTCACGCAGGTTACGGGGGCGCCTGAAAGCCAAAACAGGCGAATTAGGAATGGCTTCAGCCAGACGATCCGAGGTGTGGAGAATATGGTGGTTTTCCTTAGTTATCTTCCTGAGAGGAGGAAGAGAGGGGTGGTAGGAAGTAACTAAGGGAACCTTGGGCTTGTCCTTGGGACCTGGTGGCTTTTGTTTTAGTGCCGAACTTCTGGGAATGGAATAGACTTTAGCAATGGAGTTCTTCACTTGGCGAGAACTATAGCCTCTAGCAACCAAGTTACTGGCCAATACACGTGTATGGCGGCGAAAGTCAGACTCATTGGAACATATACGCCTCAATCTGAGGGCCTGGCTGTAAGCTATACCAGTCTTACAGTGTTTAGGGTGACAACTGGAGGAATGGAGATATTGATGAGTGTCGGTGGGCTTAGAATACAAGTCAGTAGTGAGTGTATTGAGGTCTTTCCGGACGGTGACGTCCAGAAAGTGAGTCTGTTGAAGAGAATCACTTGGGCATAGAATCACTTGGTCACCGTAATAATGCTGTCCGTCTTAGCCGTGAGAAAATGTGGATGAAGCGTCTTCGGACTATTCAACCACATGGTCTCAACATCCAGGAGGGTAATGACTAACACCATGCAGCTTTCTGATAATCCTTCTTTTGTGTTCAGTCCTTCACACTTCTCTCTTTGAACTTTCCCCCTATTGTCACTAATCCCTACCCCACTCCTTGCCCTTCTCTTTGATCTTTCCCCCTCCTCTCATTAATCCCTACCCTACTCCCTGCCCTTCCCTTTGATCTCTCCCTACCAGCTTCACTCTTTGTCCTTTGTTTCTCATCCGTGTCCTATTCACTCTCCCCCCTTCCTTCGTGTACATGTATCTGTTTTGTCCTTGTCACTCTGCCTTTGAGAAAGGTCCTGCTAGGATCGAAACGTCAGGCCCACTAAATTTTAGATTTACATTTTGGTAATTTTAGTCAGTAAGCAGTTTGCAACATTTTTGTATATCACCATAATTATAAATTATATATAAATTTGTGACGTGTTCAATTGGCCCCACCTTCAATAATACACAAGTGGTCTTTTCTCGATCTCTATTATTATAGGACGCCAATATTATGCACGCTTGTGTTGACAGATCCCGGCGGAGGGGTTGGCATGGGAACGCAGTTCCGTACTGTTTAAAGAGAAAGGAGACAATGGGCAATTGCAATTGTACCCCGAACATAAAGGTATTCGGTTGCCTTGAATTCCATTCCGCCTCCATCTGTCCACCTCCGTCTCTCTCCCCCCTCTCTCTCCCCCTCTCTCCCCTCTCTCTCCCCCTCTCTCCCCTCTCTCTCCCCTCTCTCTCTCCCTCTCTCTTTCTGTCTCTGTCTCTCTCTGTCTCGCTCTCCCTCCCTCTCTCTCTCTCTCTCTCTCTCTTTCTCTCTCTATCTGCGTCTATCTCCCTCTCTGTCTCCATCTCTCTCTTCCTCTCTGTCTCCATCTCTGTCTCTCTATTTCTCTCTGTGTCTCTGTCTCTCTCCCTCCCTCTCCCTCTCTGTCTGTTTCTATCTAACTATCTATCTATCTATCTATCTATCTATCTATCTCTCCACCCCTTTTTTCTCTCTACATGTCTTTCCAGCTCCCTCCTCCCCCTCGCTCTATCCCCATCCCCCCACTCCTCCACTCGCTCCCTCTCTCCCTCTCGCGTTCCGAGAGAGCGACGGAGAGCAGTTGGCGATATGGCTGCGAAGAAGAAGGGTGTGGTCTGGGTGGGGCCGTTTCGGGCTCTGCTTCTCTGCGCGGTCACGGTCGCGTCTTCTACCGACTGGCTTGCCTCGGAGTCCGGGGAGCACGGGAGCGACTGCCGGGTCGCCGACCGGGGACAGGCGGGCACTCTCTGCGGCACGGCCGGTCAGCGTGTCGTGGGCGACGCGGTGGCGGCGGTGGGGGAGTCGGTCCGGCCGACCGGGCTGCGCGAGTGCGTGCGAGCCTGCCGGGCACGACCCAACTGCTCGGCCGTCAATCACCGCGCAGTCACCGGCGACTGCTCGCTCGTGCACGCCGCGGACACCCCGGAGTCTCGGCACGGGATGGAGAACGCGGAGGGCTACCTAGGCGTCTACTTGAAATCGAGTGAGTTCATTTTGCTGTTGTTGAGTGCGCACCTCGTCCTCATTGTCCTTCTCCTTCTCCTTCTCCTTCTCCTTCTCCTTCTCCTTCGTCTTCTCCTTCTCCTTCTCCTTCTCCTCCTCCTCCTCCTTCTCCTTCTCCTTCTCCTTCTCCTTCGCCTTCGTCTTCGTCTTCTCCTTCTCCTTCTCCTTCTCCTTCTCCTTCTCCTTCTCCTTCTTCTTCTCCTTGTCCTTCTCATTCTCCTTCCTCCTTCTCCTTCTCCTCCTTCCCCTTCTCCTTCTCCTTCTCCTCCTTCCCCTTCTCCTTCTCCTTCTCCTCCTCCTCCTCCTTCTCCTTCCCCTTCTCCTTCTCCTTCTCCTTCTCCTTCGCCTTCGTCTTCTCCTTCTCCTTTTCCTTCTCCTTCGCCTTCGTCTTCTCCTTCTCCTTCTCCTTCTCCTTCTCCTTCTCCTTCTCCTTCTCCTTCTCCTTCTCCTTCTCCTTCTTCTTCTCCTTGTCCTTCTCATTCTCCTTCCTCCTTCTCCTTCTCCTTCTCCTCCTTCCCCTTCTTCTTCTCCTTCTCCTTCCCCTTCTCTTTCTCCTTCTCCTTCTCCTCTTTCTCCTCCTCCTTCCCCTCACCATCTCTCAACCTTTTCCCTATCCCCATCCTTTTCTCTCTTACACTCTCTCTCCGTCTCTCTCTAGCTCCCTCCCCTTCCTCTCACTATCCCTCAACCTCTCCCCCATCTTTCTCTCGGTACTCACTCTCTCTCTCTCGTTCCCTCTCTCCACAGGATGCTCTGTCACCACCGAGCCATCCAAACCCATGAACTTCACCTTTGTGCTGGCCGAGCAAAGTGAGCCCTTTAGGGTGCGCTTTTCGGTGCGAGTCGAAAACAGCGCCATCATCGGACTGGCCTCTCGCAGACATGCGGACGACATCTTCGCCCACATCAGTGAGTATTACGAGCGTGTTAGGGACTACACAAGTCATGTACTAGCCTTGTCCCAAGGCGGTCTCTCTGGTATGACACTGGGCGGAGATCCAACCAAGCCTGATACCTCTTTGATCCAACCAGGTCACCCCGCTGGCAATTTTGTGTTTCCGTAGGTATAAGTGAGTCAACAATTCTTCATGATTTCCTCAAGAATTATTGCCAAAACGGCAAGCGACATTTATGTCGCTTCACCTCCAAGAGGGTCAAGTCTGGGGGAGGAAAATTAGAAATTCATGAATTATTAATGTAAATCATGAAAAAGATATTGACTCGCTTACCTACGAAAACAAAAATCGCCCACCGCTGTCATCCCACATAACACAGCTGTCTGTGTGCGTTCGTGCGTACGTGCGTGCGTGCGTGCGTACGTGCGTGCGTGCGTGCGTACGTGCGTCCGTACGTGTGTACGCAGCCGTCCAGCGCCACCCTCGAGTATACAGCAAGACCCGTAAGGCTCGCACGCAGCATGTCCGCATGCAAGCTACGGGCGGGGGAATGGCGTGCGCAAGCTATGAGCGGAGAATGGGGCTACATTTCACTCGCAACAGTATTGGGCAAAGCAACATAGGCCTACAGTATTCCTGAAGGCCGCATATCCATTTCATTGTGCCTTACGTCTCGATCCTGGCAGAATGCCAAAGACCCAAAACGAATACATGTAGGTCACTGCGGGCAAGGGACTCTAGGGTACAGACATAGACCGTTTTCGAAATGAAGGCTTAGGCTCGGGCTCAGGCTTCGTCTCCGTCTGACAAAACCTGAAAATCCAGGTTTTTGTTTCCGTATTTGAAGGTTTGCTGGCTTGTATACAGGGTATTCACCATAATAAACTGGGGCCAAACGCTTGTTCATAGACGCCTTTGATATACATGTAACGAGTAGGATGAATATGACCGAAGCCTAAGCCCAAGCCTAAGCCTTCATTTCGAAAACGACCATAGTTTGACATTTTGTGTTAAACCAAAAAAACCAAAAAAAGGAAAAAGGCCCAGTGTTGCATGGTTTGTTTTGGTCACAGCACTTGGTGGATGGAGCGATTCGAAAGGCACCATACGCACAGGCGATATTCGAGTTGCTGGCGAACCTGGTGTAGTGATCCACGACGAGTTCTTCGTCGCCGACCACCTGAGCGCAGACGAATACCGCTCCTTCTGGATCGGGTACTCGGGCCACCTCCTGCAGGTCGGCAACTGCTCCCACGCCGGCACGCTGCCCGGCTTCGGGTCCTGCAACCCCGTGGCCTTCCTGAGCTGGGAGGTCCAGACGGGCCGGCTACTCGGTCCGAACGTCAGCATCGCCATTTCGACGTGGCAGCACTTGTCCGGCGACTGGGAGTTCGATCAGCCCTGTCACTGAGCTTCGGGGCTGAGCAAATGAACCGGGGTACCTAGGGTAAACGGATACCCGGGGTAAACGGGTACCCGGGGTAAACGGGTACCCGGTGTAAACGAGTACCTGGTGTAAACGGGTACCCGGTGTAAACGGGTTCCTGGTTCCATTTCGTCGGTTCTGTTACCAGAAAAAATTCTTTCCGGAGTATAAGAAGGACGCATTGATTTATTTCAATTTGATTTCTCGCTTTTAAAAGTCGACATAATTATTTTTCTTAGGTAGCGCCGAAAAAAGGCTTCGGAAACTTTTTGGGTGAACCATTCAGACAACATTGTGAAGAGATCGTCGTTCAACCCAAATGCTTTTGTCGTTAGATAACTCAGAGGAGATCTTTTTTCATAGGAGATCTCATTTCGATATATTTCTTACTATCATTGTAAATTTCTTATGTTTTTCAAAGATTTGCGGGTACCCGCGGGTACCCGGTTCGAGAATAATATTGACCGGAGAATGGGGCAGCATTTCGGATATCCCTCGCAACGGTATTGCGCAAAGCACAATACAGTATTTCTGAAGGCCGGATTTAGATTTCAATATCGTCGGCCAACGAATTGATCAAAATAATTTAGGATGTGAGAAACACTTAAAGCCCCTACACAACATTGGTAAGATCGAAAAACAGGAATGTTCACAGATTTACATGAAACTTATTCAGTTTGAAGATGATTTTGGCAGAACGTGACCTCGCACTGCCTAAAATGCTGTATTTTTTGGAGAGAAGAGTAACAGAAATCGGTTACGTCTCACCCCTAGCTCTAAAGATTTTTGGGAACAATTCGTTGAATGCTGCATTTTCGCGAAACAAATGAAGCGGTTTTCAGTATTTTCTGGAGACTAGGTTGGCGCATTGAGATGACATTTTCACAGGTGTGCTATTTCATGCATATGTTGGATCAGACAACGTATGGATGCTATTCTTTGACCTCGACAAATGTTGTGCTTTTAATTAATGACTAATCAGTTCCGAAGAGCGCATATAGGTCTACACCCTTAGGAACAACTTTTCTTTTCAAGTTTATTCAATTAATTGATCAAATTACACTAATTGTGTAGGCTTCCCTATAGCTAATCTTCAGCTCTATAGCAACAACCACTTCGTCACAGATGCTACGAAATAGTTGTCGACTACATACTAAGCAAACACGTTGCAAGCCCCTCAACCATGCACACGTGATATGGCGGCGTGATGACGTCATCAGGGCACGAGGTCTATCAATCCATGCGGCGCTATTGGAAACACGCAGGGAAATTGAGAACACGATTATTGCAATCGTGATTTGGAAAAAAATCACAAAAACGCACAAAAACATGAACGGTAATGAAATGACAAGGATAATAATAATTTATATCCATTTTCAACGACGAGGGAGTGAGAGAAATAGGAAGGTGATGTGAGAGGGAGGGGGAAGAGGAGGAGTGAGAGAGGGATAGAGAGAGAGGGAGGAGAGAGAGTGGGGTTAGAGAGAGGGAGAGAGAGAGGGTGAGGGATAGAGGAGAGATAGAGAGAGGGGGAAAGAGAGGGAGAGAGGGGAGAGATAGAGAGAGGGGAGAGAGGGAGAGGGGAACGGAGCCTGGAGAGAGGGAGAGGAATAGAGAGGGGGACAGAGAGAGAGAGAGTGAGAGAGAGGGAGACAGAGAGGGAGAGAGGAGAGATAGAGAGAGGGGAGAGAGGGAGAGGGGAACGGAGCCTGGAGAGGGAATAGAGAGAGAGACAGACAGAGAGAGAGGGAGAGAGGGGGGAGATAGAGAGACAGAGAGAGGGGGAGGGAGAAAAAATCTCATAATTACACCATGTTTCATTATTGCTTGCCAAGACCCGGCACCGGGTTCCACCCCACCCATTGAATAAGCACCCTTGACCATAACAATGTCCATTGTTATCCATGGTTTGTCTCGTACGACAGCGGGCAAAATTGCAAAACCTCCCAGTTCATAATTACCTCGATGGAGACAAAAAAAAGAGAGCAGAAATTCATCGTGATCATTCTTGCATCGCTTAAACACATCACTAACAGGCATATTTTGAGGCACATCGTTGATGCATGTCATGCAGTAGTTAGGGGTTATCTCGTAAAACTCTGTTTCCCTTCAAGCCCCTATATACACAACATTGGTGGAGGTCAAAGAATAGCAACCATACGTTGTCTGATCCAGCATATGCATGAAATAGCACACCTGAGAAAATTTCAGCTCAATCCGCTTCATTTTGTTTCGCGAAAATGCAGCATTCAAGCCGTACTGTTCCGAAAAATAGTTTAGATCTCGGTGACACGTAAACTATTTCTTTTACTCATTTCTCCCAAAATACAACATTTTAGGCAGAAATATTTCAGTGAGAGGTTTCTACTATAACCATCTTCAAACTGTATAAGTTTCATTTAAATATTTATGTGAATATTTCTGTTTTTCGATCTTACCAATGTTGTGTAGGGGCTTTAACGTCTTTACGGACCTGAATACATAATCGCCCTTTCTTATTCATATAACAATGCTATAATTATGGACTGAGGCTAATCATATTTTACAGAAATACCTCGTAAGGTTTTCATATTTGTCTATATACTAGTAAAATAAACACAGTATTTTAAACTATTTTTTATATAAAAATGGCCCTTTACGAATCAATGGATTATGCTCGGGCTCAGGCTTCGTCTCCATCTGACAAAACCTGAAAATCCAGGTTGTGGTTTGTTTCCGAATTTGAAGGTTTGTATGCTTGATATAGGTACAGGGTATTCACCAAGAAACTGGGGCCAAACGCTTGTTTTAGATGCCTGTGATGTAATAACGAGTAAGATAAATATGACCTAGCCTAAGCCCGAGCCTAAGCCTTCATTTCGTAAACAGCATAGATAAGCCCTATTATGAATGGTCGGGTCATCGACTTTGCAATTCTAGTACGCGCACCCTTTGCATGGTTCCCAGACTCCCCACCTAGCCGCATTTGACGGAATAACAAACTATTTAGGCATACCGTGTACGCCACATAGATACAGTTCCTATTATATCTATGGTACGCCATACCCTGCTTGCCGAACAAAATACGGTGAACGGGTCGCCATGGCAACACCCCACGCAATTGAAATGGGTGAAAGTAAACCATAAACCGTATTCTATATTTAGCTAGCTGTCATGAACGTTACACGGATCTACTCATCATAGTACAATACCGATTTTGAGGTTGGCATTGAAACCCCTGGCATCGGGTGTTTGTAATATTGTTATCATATTCATATCATATTTGAAATTAGAATAAGAATTCCCTCTAGAACAAAAATAGATCAAACAAGTCTTAGTTAATGATATGCAAACATGTTGCTAACCACTTTTAGGTTGAAATGACCAAAATGCAGCCCCTGACGTTTCGATCCTAGCAGGACCTTTCTCAAAGGCAGAATCAGTTACTGCCTTTGAGAAAGATCCTGCTAGGATCGAAACGTCAGACCTTCTACATTAATGATGGTTATATAAATCAACGAACATCATTAAATTTGGTATTCTTAATGCACGTATATATTTAGTTGTCTGAGCACAGCGTGCCTTGTGGTTGTACTTTTTATCAATATTTGATGTTTACTTTAATCATGCTATAATATTATGATTAATTCTTCGATTCTTATTTGCATATCATATCTTCGAAGCATGATCATGCTTGTAATTCATATTGATATTGCTTAAAAAAAATTGCCATTTAACAAAATTTCCCAGTAATTTTTCCTTCATTTTACTTTGATATTGATAATTATTGTGATATACAAAAATGTTGCAAACTGCTTACTGACTAAAATTACCAAAATGCAAATCTTAAAATTTAGTGGGCCTGACGTTTCGATCCTAGCAGGACCTTTCTCAAAGGCAGAGAAAGACTCTGCCTTTGAGAAAGGTCCTGCTAGGATCGAAACGTCAGGCCCACTAAATTTTAAGACATTAATATTGTGTTACATTGAATTATTTGAACAGAAACAAAATAATTTTGAGCGTTCCCCAAACAACGATCGTACACAGAGAAGCGTCTCATGTGCACGGGGAAAAATCGTCACAAAACATTTCATGTGGTTGTCTTGATACTATTATGTACGGCTTGTAGACTTGAGAAAGTATTCAGAGGCCGTGACGTTTCGAGCAGGGGCTAATTTCATGGAGTTACTTAAGCACCAAAATCTGCTCAAGCACAAATTTCATGATTCTTAAGATCAACTTCGCGACTCAAATTTCACTTTTGTTTCATACAAAGAAAAGGAGGGTGGAATACAAGTCCAAAGCAACTTACCACACTCAACAATTGGGTCTGTATATTCTATATTTTATAAACAGAAATGTATAAGCTTAGAGTGATTCTCTACTGTGAAAAATAAATGAATGAATGAATGAAAGACTTTTCATGCTAAAACAGATTTTTACGCTTAAAGGCCCTACACAACATTGGTAAGAGGGGAGGGGAGGGGAGGGGAGGGGAGGGGAGGGGAGGGGAGGGGAGGGGAGGGGAGGGGAGGGGAGGGGAGGGGAGGGGAGGGGAGGGGAGGGGAGGGGAGGGGAGGGGAGGGGAGGGGAGGGGAGGGGAGGGGAGGGGAGGGGAGGGGAGGGGAGGGGAGGGGAGGGGAGGGGAGGGGAGGGGAGGGGAGGGGAGGGGAGGGGAGGGGAGGGGAGGGGAGGGGAGGGGAGGGGAACGGGAACGGACGGACGGACGGACGAACGAACAAACAGAAACAAATGAGACGTGTTGGCGTTTGCCAGTTTCCATAACAACATCTTGATGGATGAGCAACATCATAGAGAATGTTTCATGACCAAATTAACTGCACCTCGGCACATGCTGGTTGACACGAACATGCATGCTGACGTAGTCATGCTGTCAATAACCGTCTCACCCTCCTCCCGATCAGCGAGGTCTGCTGCATCGGAGTCAAAGTGACCGCCACCGAGGACCGATGGAGGCGGAGCGAACTAAACTGACGAACCCAGGATATTGTCATGTGATGTTACCATGGTTACGCCCCTCTCTTGAGAGAGAGAGAGAGAGGAAAGAGAGGGGAGGGGGGAGAGAGGGAGTAGAGAGGGAGAGAGAGAGGGGGGAGGGGGAGAGAGAGGGGGGCGGAAAG
This sequence comes from Luidia sarsii, assembly GCA_949987565.1. Classification (NCBI taxonomy): domain Eukaryota; kingdom Metazoa; phylum Echinodermata; class Asteroidea; order Paxillosida; family Luidiidae; genus Luidia; species Luidia sarsii. Next base: position 15,311,743 of record OX465115.1, read on the forward strand.
AGAGAGGGGCGGAGAGAGAGAGGGAGAGTGAGATATAGAGAGGGAAAGAGAGAGGCAGAGAGGCAGAGAGGCAGAGAGGCAGAGCTAGAGGGGGGGGGCAGGGAGAAAAAAAAATTATAATCATAATTACACCATGTTTCATTATTGCTCACCAAGACCCGGCACCGGGTTCCAGTCGTTTGTATTGTGGCGCTGCTCAATAGGGTGAATAACAGGACATACAATGAACGGCTGCTAAAAACTATACGCAAAAATTACAGCGAGTCGTGTCGTCAGTCGACCGAAGAACATTCTGGTCGATTATTCTTCAACTCGAAAAAAGATCATTGGAAAAAAAAATTGAGCAGAAACAAAATGAACAACGAGCCGTTGGTTATGCAGTTCCCTGATGGCCTATTTGTGGGAAATTGCCCCCTTTTTTTGGGGGGGGGGGTTGTGAACGCTACCGTCAACCCTTTTTTGGTCAAGAACGTAAAAACCAATGCAAGGAATAAAGGCCCAATACAACATTGGAAAGATCGGAACACATCGATGTCCACAGATTTTCTTTATAATTTACACAGTTTGTAGATGGTCATGATAGAATCCTCATGTTCAAATCTTACGGTCTGGGATGCTGTATTTCTCGAGAATTCCTCACTCAAACATCGACAAAATTAATAGTTCATTACTCGCGAGTAATAAACTATTTCTTACACTACAGAACGGTGCAAAAACCGTGACGGTTTTTTGCCTTTTTCTACTTTCTCAGATCACCATTTGAGCTAAAACCTTCGCAGGATTTCTTTTTGGAATGTGTCATGGTTTAACGTACAAACTGTGGCAATCTTTTGACCTTTAGGCCTACTGATGTTGCATATAGGGCCTTTTAAAACAAATCTAAAACAAATGTACAACGATTTAAAGCAAAATGCTCGTGTCCCTTGCATCTTTAATGGAAAGTAATTACATGTATGTACAAAAAATATAGGTATGAACATTCTGAGCTTTACAAATCAGAGCACGACTTTAAAAAGTCAAATTTATTTTTTACAAATAATTCTTTGAAAAAAAATCGGAAACCAATATAAACATTGCAGTAAAATACACACTTGTACTTGAGCTGCCTCAAAAAAAGACAACCGAAAAAAGAAGGAAAAATTTAAGTCCACCGAAAGGAATGTACCAGTTTCTGAAATAAAAAAAACCCAACCCTGCTCCTCTCCTAAGTCACCTCATTAGGTTGATTCATACCTTTTGATTAATTACGTTTAAGAACAAAAAATTGTAAATCTGTTGCTAACTGCTTACCAACCCGTTGGACCTGTGATAAAATGCAAAATTGTAGTTAGCGGTCTGACGTTTGGATCCTAGCGGGACCTTCATTTAGCCTCTGATGAAGATCCTGCTAGGATCGAAACGTTAGGCCACTAACTACAATTTTGCAATGACTTTTATAACATGAGCCCGATATTCCGAACCATTTTGAAAAAGCCAATGTGCACATTAATGTGCGCGAGCAATAGGTCTGCCAGATGCTCTGTAGCGAACTACAAGATTGCGCGGATGCGTTTGGTAACATGGTATACGCACTCATTTCTGTATCCTTGTGCATGGAGACATTGCTTTGTTCTTGTGCACTAAATAACCGAACGAGAAACGATGTTTTAAACATGCTCCCATTTCAGCCACTTTCACTTTCCTGGGTAGAAATTTGAACCGTATGTCCCTTACATATAACACCTCAATTTGTGTCGGATTCTTACCAACACAAATATCCCGTTTTTTTTAGTTATTTCCAAATACCAGTTTCGTGAAAACCTTGCGGAGACCGATGCACCTTTACAATTTCCATGTGGAGACCTATTCATACGTATTGGACTAGGTCTCCACAAGGCACTAGATTCGCACCCAGCAGTGTACCATTGGGAACTGTACGTGGCCACACAGAGGACTTTTCCGTGCCCAGTCAAACATCACGGAATCATCTGAACCGTGTTATTGAAACGACCAAGGACTTGGTATCGTCTCCAGATCGTAACCAATCATGCAGCGACGGCCTTTCACCTCATAAAAAAACAATGCCTTAATGAGACTGACATGGAGACATAAGCCTCGTCTTACATCCAATGCCATACTATTCAGCTGAACGATTCCAGATCGAAAACAAGAAAGTCTTTAAAAACCCCACAGATTACTATGATGCATAAGACTGATACAACTCCCGAACCTTGACCCCACTGAGGGTTTGTGGTTGCTATGCAGCAATCACGTGATATAGCAAGGGGCCAATAAAAAGGGTTTCTCTTTTAAGCCTCGGTTTCGGGCTCATTTTGTTTGTCTGGCATCCTTAAAAAAAAAACTAAACCCGGCAACGACTAGATAACGCCTGGCCGTCTGGGACTAAAACAGTACTTTCGTGTGACCTCTCTCCCCTCCCCTCTTGTTTTGAGAGAAAAAAATCCTCCACATAGGCCGTTTACGAAATGAAGGCTTAGGCTCAGGCTTCGTCTCCGTCTGACAAAACCTAAAAATCCAGGTTGTGGTTTGTTTCAAAATTTGAAGGTTTGCTGGCTTGATAGGTACAGGGTATTCACCAAGAAACTGGGGCCAAATGCTTGTTTTTTTTTAGATGCCTGTGATTTCATAACGAGTAAGATGAATATGACCGAAGCCTAAGCCCGAGCCTAAGCCTTTCCAACACTTTCCATTGTTCAGTCACATTTTTAAAGAAAAAAAATCTGGCCCAAAATAAACCTCTGACAATTGGTCCTGGCTTTCCAAAAATAAATCCATATAATTAAAATATTAATAAAGATACAACGATTAAAATAAAACCAACTTTTAAAATTGATATTTGGCTTCTGTGTTCTGAGTTTACAGCAAATACCATTTGCACTTTTCCTCATTTTTTGGTTAGGCATTTCGGGACTATTCTTTGCTAAAAAGGCTTTTAATCTGCTCAGAAAAAAGAAAGAAAGTGAGAATGGTTTGAAGGAAATACATTTCACACATAAAGATACACATTCTGATTCTGTTAAAGCCCCTACACAACATTGGTAAGATCGAAAAACAGAAATGTTCACAGATTTACATGAAACTTATACAGTTTGAAGATGGTTATAGTAGAAACCTTGCACTGAAATATTTCAGCCTAAATGTTGTAAATTGGAGAAAAGAGTAAAAGAAATCGTTTACTTCTCACCGAGATCTTAACTATTTTTCGGAACAGTACGGCATTGAATGCTGCATTTTTGCGAAAGAAATGAAGCGGTTTTCATGATTTTCTCGAGACTCTGTTGGCGGATTGAGCTGAAATTTTCACAGGTGTGCTATTTCATGCATATGTTGGATCAGACAACGTATGGATGCTATTCTTAGACCTCGACCAATGTTGTGTAGGGGCTTGAAGTCACGATATGAAATCATGGTTGGATACGGGTGTTAAATATCATTTACTTTGTTTTCTTTTAATTAATTTTGGTTCCCTTTCTTTCTTAATGGCTTGGTTTGGGCCAGCTGTTATGTCACCTACACTCCACACTTCAATTGGTTTCAAGGGCTGAGTCCTGGGTAATATTGGAGGCTGAAAAAGGGGGGGGGGAGCATGCGGGTTCTCTGAGGTTCGACTTTGGCCGAATTGAGAATTCACAAGAAGCAATGTACCAGAAAAATGACAACAACAAAAACTCCAGGGGAGAAATAAAACAACCCGTATGAGAAATACCAAACCGCACTGACACCATTTTCCACCATGATTCTGCGCTTACAAAAATCTGGTTATGTGAAATAAATTCCGAGAACGTATTATCTGTTAAAAAATAAAATTAAGCAATATGATATCCCTGAAGTTATTCACTCAACTGTAAAATGCTTATATTTTAAGAACTTATGATATATAAATAAACAAAAGTAAAGGAAAACTTACCTTGAACCCCCCCCCAAAAAAAAATGACTGTACTGGGACTTAAATCCGAGACCTCTGGTTTTGCACACCAGCGCTCTTACCATCTGAGCTATCCATCCCTTAGATAGTGGCCTTCACAAATATCACCAACTAGTCTTTGGCACACCAGCACTCTTACCATCTGAGCTATCCAGCCCTTAGATAGTGGCCTTCACAAATATCACCAACTAGTCTTTGGCACACCAGCACTCTTACCATCTGAGCTATCCAGCCATTAGATGGTGGCCTTCCCAAATATCACCAACTAGTCTTTGGCAGACCAGCACTCTTACATCTGAGCTATCCATCCCTTAGATGGCGGCCTTCCCAAATAGTCAACTAGTCTTTGGCACACCAGCGCTCTTACCATCTGAGCTATCCATCCCTTAGATGGCGGCCTTCCCAAATAGTCAACTAGTCTTTGGCACACCAGCGCTCTTACCATCTGAGCTATCCAACCCTTAGAGGGTGGCCTTCCCAAATATCACCAATTAGTCTTTGCCGGGGTGGGGTTATCAGCAAGAAGCATTTAATCATTAATTTCTGTATAAATAAAATATTTCAAATGCTTCTGAATTTGGTCACTCCAAAATAAAATACCCCATTCAATCTTTCCACGGTATGTTTTTTTTTTTAAAGGTTAGTAATCTGATCATTTGAAGAAGAAAAAATGTCGATCCTGCAAAGGATTGAAAAATATCGTGGGAATTTTGTTTTTGATTTTTGTTTTTATCTTCAGATATTTGTTTCTAAACCAGCGTAATTGTTCACAAAGTCTGGCCAAAGCAAAGGAAGATATCTCACGGAGATAAAGCAGCCCATACAAATGGACACATCCTACCTTTTCACAGTGATTTTTCTTGCATAAAAATTGAACACTGTAGACAATTCACAATTGCATGTCATTTCTTTGGGGGAGAACTTGACCAATTAGTCGTGTAATTAGCTCAGTATGCTCAGTGCTTTGCCTGGTTGAAAACAAAAAATACTGGCAGGTTGGGTGGGATTCAAACCTGTGTATCCCTTACAGGGGAGAGGTCTTACCCACTTGACTATCAAGTCCATGCATAGCCATTGTATCATTTTCTATAAACTATTGACACAAGTTCCACAGGAAGCGGCAATTTTTGTTCAACTGATATCAAATTGTACGTTTTCCTTGTTTCTTCTTCTTTTTTCTTTCTTTTTTTTAGTAAAAAGCACCCATGACAATAAAGCATCTAAAACTGAGCTAGTCACTGGCACCATAAAAGTCATCATCTTGAAAAATGGCAAAGAAAATTTGGACTGGACTGGGACTGTAACCTGGGACCTCTGATTCTGTGCACCGGCGCTCTTACCATCTGAGCTATCCAGCCCTTAGATGGTGGCCTTCCCAAATATCACCAACTAGTCTTTGGCAGGCCAGCACTCTTACATCTAAGCTATCCATCCCTTAGATGGCGGCCTTCCCAAATAGTCAACTAGTCTTTGGCACACCAGCGCTCTTACCATCTGAGCTATCCATCCCTTAGATGGCAGCCTTCCCAAATAGTCAACTAGTCTTTGGCACACCAGTGCTCTTACCATCTGAGCTATCCAACCCTTAGAGGGTGGCCTTCCCAAATATCACCAATTAGTCTTTGCCGGGGTGGGGTTATCAGCAAGAAGCATTTAATCATTAATTTCTGTATAAATAAAATATTTCAAATGCTTCTGAATTTGGTCACTCCAAAATAAAATACCCCATTCAATCTTTCCACAGTATGTTTTTTTTTAAAGGTTAGTAATCTGATCATTTGAAGAAGAAAAAATGTCGATCCTGCAAAGGATTGAAAAATATTGTGGGAATTTGGTTTTTGATTTTTGTTTTTATCTTCAGATATTTGTTTCTAAACCAGCGTAATTGTTCACAAAGTCTGGCCAAAGCAAAGGAAGATATCTCACGGAGATAAAGCAGCCCATACAAACGGACGCATCCTACCTTTTCACAGTGATTTTTCTTGCATAAAAATTGAACACTGTAGACAATTCACAATTGCATGTCATTTCTTTGGGGGAGAATTTGACCAATTAGTCGTGTAATTAGCTCAGTATGCTCAGTGCTTTGCCTGGTTGAAAACAAAAAATACTGGCAGGTTGGGTGGGATTCGAACCTGTGTATCCCTTACAGGGGAGATGTCTTACCCACTTGACTATCAAGTCCATGCATAGCCATTGTATCATTTTCTATAAACTATTGACACAAGTTCCACAGGAAGCGGCAATTTTTGTTCAACTGATATCAAATTGTACGTTTTCCTTGTTTCTTCTTCTTTTTTCTTTCTTTTTTTTTTACAGTAAAAAGCACCCGTGACAATAAAGCATCTTAAACTGAGCTAGTCACTGGCACCATAAAAGTCATCATCTTGAAAAATGGCAAAGAAAATTTGGACTGGACTGGGACTGTTACCTGGGACCTCTGATTCTGTGCACCGGCGCTCTTACCATCTGAGCTATCCAGCCCTTAGATGGTGGCCTTCCCAAATAGTCAACTAGTCTTTGACGGGTTGGGGGCGCCAGTCAGAAGCAATTCAACCAATAACTGCCGTATATTTCCAGGGATCTCAATCCCGACATTCATTCAGATGCAAAAATGCAAACAATTGTTGTAAACCTGGATACAGCAGTTCAGGGATCACACAAAGTGAATGCGTCTTGCTCATAGTATGTGTATTTACAATGTATTTTAATTACTGGTATGCATTACGAGGTGGTTGAAGGTTGATATGGCTAAGCCGTGCATAAGGGGAGACTTGAGCCAAGTTCCCATGTCATCAGGGAGCAAGTTTGGCTGTGGCTATGTCTGTTGCTATAGGTGTGTCTATGTCTATGGGCAACCCATGCAGCCAACATCCCTTCATCTTGATCCAGCCCCATGGGTTGGCTTTATAAGACTTGAGGCTGGGCATATCTTGCACCCATTGTATGCATCTAAGAGTGAGGCTTTGGACAAGTGAGCGGCACTCTCCAGCTTGCTTGCTTGATCATCCAACCACTTTAAGGAAACCAAACCAAATGGGTGGATGATAAGGACGAAGTGACAATGGCTAGGGCAAGGTCTGTGGCTAAGCATTTTCTACACGAAGCCAACCCTTCTTCCTAGGCAGCCACACAGATCACCACCACAGCAATGCATGCATCAGCAGGTTTTTTTTGACATCGGATCCAGCCACTTTGTACAAATAGGAGGAGGGAGGGGGGGTGGGCAAAAAGAGGGGAAACACCAAACCCCAGCACCGCAGCCCAGGTCAGAGGGCAAAGGTCATAGCTCCATCTTGAAGCCGCTGATGAAGGGGAGCCGCGTGCCCACCCTCTGCTGGTAGTTGAGGTACTCCTCGCCGAAGAAGTTGAGCAGGGTCACCTCCTCATCCACGATGCGCTCGTTGAAGAAGCGCCAGGAGGTGACCGTGTAGGCCACAAGGCAGATGGGGTTGCACAGAATAATCTGAAACCAACGCAAACAAGTGTCACAAACTGAAAGTCCTTTCACTGTAAGAAGATGGAGGGAGGGAGGGGTGGAGGGAGGGAGGGGGAGGCAGGGAGGTGGGGTTGCACAGGATGATCTGAAACCAACGCAATGCAAACAAGTGTCACAAACTGAATGTCCTTTCACTGTAAGAAGAGGGAGGGAGGGAGGGAGGAAGGCGGTGAGGGAGGGAGAGAGGGAGGGAGGGAGGGAGGAAGGCGGTGAGGGAGGGAGAGAGGGAGCGAGGGAGGGAGGAAGGCGGTGAGGGAGGGAGAGAGGGAGGGAGGGAGGGAGGAAGGCGGTGAGGGAGGGAGAGAGGGAGCGAGGGAGGGAGGAAGGCGGTGAGGGAGGGAGAGAGGGAGGGAGGGAGGGAGGGAGGGAGGCGGGGAGGGAGGGAGGGAGGCAGGCAGGGAGGGAGGCAGGGAGGCGGGGAGGGGGAGGGAGAGAGGGAGGGAGCGAGGGAGGGAGGGAGGGAGGGAGGAAGGCAGGCAGGCAGGGAGGCAGAGAGGCAGGGAGGCAGGGAGGCAGGGAGGCAGGGAGGCAGGGAGGCAGGGAGGCAGGGAGGCAGGGATGCAGGGAGGCAGGGAGGCAGGGAGGCAGGGATACAGGCAGGCAGGCAGGGACACAGGGAGGCAGGCAGGTGAACAGAGCTAGACGAGAGAAGCAAGACCACATTCTAATCACACATACCTGGGTTCCTAGACTCCAGTAGAACCAGCCCACATAGGAGGGGTGACGTGACCAGGCGTAGACGCCGTGGGTGACCAGGACGTGGTCCCTGGCCCGGGTGGTCTGGATGTAGTGGTTGAAGCTCCGGCCAGCGGTCAGCATGGAGACCTTCCGGAGCCCCTCGCCGCCGATGCAAAGCATCAAGCCAAAGAGGCTGATGTACCACACTTGCTTCAACTCTGAAAATACGAGAACAAATACACGTGGAAAACCTTCCTCAATCCTTCACAATCCTCGTTGCTTCAACTCTGAAAACACGAGCACAAATACACGTAGCTGGGTAACAGCTCAGGCACAGCAATTGACCCTGACCTTCCTCAATCCTCCCATAAACCTCTGGGTTGTTGTGGAGGATGTTGGAGCATTGAGGCAAGTATGTCAACTTTTCCAGTTGGAGGATTATGGAGGATTGGGGAAGGTGGTTAAATTCACACCGGAGGATCGTGGAAGATGGAGAAATCATGCTGCAATGAGATCTTGAAGGATTGTCGAGGATTGAGGAAGGTTGTTCTATTGAGAGTATTACACTGGAGGATTGTGGATGATTGTGGATGATTGTAGAGAATTGTGGAGGATTGTGGAGGATTGAGGCAGTGGCGTTTCATGCACAAACTCTTATTGGAGGATGGTGAAGGATTGAGAAGGGTTCCAAATAGAAAGCACTAAGGGGGTTCAGCAAGCACAGGGCATCTGCCACTAACCTGGGAAGAGGTACATCTCCAGGAAGAACTCGCACCAGCTGCAGACGGCGGCCACGGCGTACGCCACGCTGTGGTTGAGCAGGAAGGAGTCCACAGACAGGCTGCTGTAGTTGTAGATGGAGGTGGAGAAGTACTCGGAGAAGTGGAAGAAGCCCAGGACGGACAGGTACCAGCCGAAGGCGGCCACCGTCTGGTACAGGAAGGAGATGGACAGGCCCATGCCGAAGACGATGCCGATGAAACAGGCCTGGGTGGCAATCTGTTGGCAGGGAAACAGTTTAATCTTGGTGTGTGTTTTTTTAAGGCAAAGAATATTTAAATCTCAAAAGTTAGAGGGCCTGACGTTTCGATCCTAGCAGGACATTTCTCAAAGGCTTTGAGAAAAGTGGGGACATCAAAATGTCATAAGTTGGAGCCCTTGATTTAAGGAATTACACACATCTCAAAGATTAGGAGGGCCTGAAGTTTCACACTTTGTATGTCACAACTAAGTGAACCAAGTGTTTTGTCATACAACTTACAGTTACAAGATCAAACTCATTAAAAATGGATACAGTAAACTAGCTAGAGTAACTTTAGCCGTTTTACTCCTTTTTTAAAATTTATATTTATTATTACTATTAATTGATAATAGAAGCAACTTCGCTCAGCTTCGGGCACAGGATCAGGAACTTGGGAAGTGACATGCAAATTTTGGGTTGGGCCAGTCAGTCTATTTCATGACATCAAAACAACTGTCTTTAGTCAGGTGAAAGTCGTCTTAGTTTGAGGTTGGTGTCGGCTCACAGCTGAACTATGAAACCAACAAATCTCGACCCGATCAATACAAGTTGCATGTCATTTCTTTACACTACAAATACATTAAAAAACCGCAAATTAAAAATGTAAAAACTTCCCCGCCCCTTCCCCTTCAATGTTTGGTCTGGAACCTTCCTCAACGCATCACGATATCGGTATAAACTCCGAGGGTACCTGTCTGTAAAATTTTCGCCGGTGAAGGACGAACAAAACGGCGAAATTAACCGAAACGTAGGCGGCACATATCAGCAGCAAGTAGTTGCTCAGGATTTCTGCTAACGGAGGATCCGAGACCCATATCAGCTTTTGGACAAGCGGCACCACCACGACGCCAGCACCCTGCAAAAACCACCGCAGACTCAGCCACCCTTCGGACGGAACCGCCATTTTTTTTTATAATGTCCCCTCTCCTGGTTCGCCAGGCGTGAACAACCATATTAACAACCGTGCATTGACCGTGCGGTGGGTCTTTACACCGTGCGCTGTGGCCGATTTCAGGTTAATTTTTAGTTGATGTAGATACAAATAATTTTTAAAAGGTTGTGTCGTTGGTCCTCTTTGAAGGGATTATTATATAAAATTTATTCAGAATTTACAACAAAACTTGAAAGTTTTTAGTACACTATACTTTTCATTTACGACTGAAAAAAGTCTACTACATGCCACAGCGCAAGACCGACCATTGTGGATGGTTCATAGAATTGACATTATAAATTGAACTTTTGTCCCTCACAATAATTATTCAAATTTAAACCCACATTACATAATGTACGTGGTTTTTGGAACAATCATAAAAAGGGTTCACTATTAATATCGGACATTAATTTCTTCAACAAATAATAGTCAAAGAACTATGCAAAGCATGAAACATGAGGCATAAGCTCCCATAGAGGGCGCTGTTTCTTTCGACCTGCCGGGCATGTATGCACATGGAACGGGAATCATGCACAAAGTCTAGAGTGAATTTTACTCTAAATCTATAATTGCTCGTCTGTAATTTGTAACCATAGCTTCATAAGTAGGCCTCCTTTCAGCATTCAGAATGGTTCACCTCAGCTACGCGAGGCTCATTCGTGCCAGAGGACCACCCTCATATTGGAAAAGAAAGTTTGTTTTCGATCAGACGCAAGTAAGTCTATCTCTTCTCTGGACTGGAGTTGTTAGCTGTTTGCTTGTTTCGTGAATGACGGGGGGGGGGGGGTGGTGGGTGGGTAGACTGGGTTGTAAGGGGGTGGGGTGTTGAAGAGGAATGGGGGGGGGCCTATGACCTTGATAGTAAAAAAAGGGACAGAATGATTGCGGAATCAGATTGCAGAATAGAATGATTCCTGCTGACGTTATGCATATTCATGAACACTCTTTACTCTGATTGGCCAATGTCACGAGTATAGAGGCGCATACATTAATATGCATAAACATAATGTAATGTCAATTGGCCAATCAGACCATGATCAGACCACTAACTAGGGACTGACACAGCAGCAGAATAGCGTTTCCGGGAAGAATGCTGTTGCCGGGGGAAAATTAATATAAGTTATATAGCCTGCCCTATTTTAAAACATTTATGTTGCGTTTCAGCGTTGACCATATTCGTATGGTTCGTATTGGCAGTTACGCTTTCGACAAACTCATTTCCTGCATGCGGCCGTGTCTTTCTCTTGCAGCACTTCTACGGCCGCAGACGGAACTGCTACGGCATTGCCATTGGCGCTCTGCAGAAAGCCTGGAAGAAGGCCTTCATTGGTCGACAGAACAAGAAGAGAGACATCAGGAAGGTGAGGCATGAGAAACAACGAGGGATGGGAATTTGACGGTCTTATTACGGATATGTATTTAAATAATTGGTCTCTGGTCAGTGCGTGCACCGATTTTGAACGTTTGAGTACAAAAAAAAAATGTGTCTACATTTTTGAGACAGCGCCCTCTATTTCTATAACGCCTGAGCGTTCGCAAGTAGACTGATTCCTGGCCACAAGTAATTTTTAAGAGGGCTCTGGTCCCAACTTTTTAGCAACCACATTGCGTTTCTTGTCTAAAATTGTCTACGATATAAGGATAAATAGGTTTGCGGAGACACCATGTAAATTCTCTTTTGTGAGTAAGTGTGGTTCTGAAAAGAACCGGAGGAACTCGACATTTCGAACAGTATACTCTGCTCGTCTTCAGCATTCTCCTGAAGACGAGCAGAGTACACTGTTCGAAACGTCGAGTTCCTCCGGTTCTTTTCAGAACCACACTTACTCACAAAAGAGAATTTACATGGTGTCTCCGCAAACCTATTTATCCTGATATTCTCACCATGCAAACCTTTAAATCTCGTCTACAAAATCATTCCATTTAGAATTTGTGAAATTTTCCAAAATTCAATTCATAATTGCATATAAACTGTGTATCCTCTCCTCAGCTTTGGATCCACCGAATAAGTTCGGCCGTTCAGGAGCATGGCATGAGATACAACCCATTCATCGGAAATCTTTTGAAGGTAAATAACGACTTGAGGGCCAGGGGTGATCTTCAAAAATATCTTACGATGCGTCGTAACCCACCTTACAATTGGTGATGCAAAGAAATGTATCTTGCATGTCAATCATTCAGAATATGCAATAGAAATTATTGGATCAGTCACTTCACTTGGAAACTTTTACAAATGACTGAAACAATTAAAAAAAGGAATATTTTGCAGGACCAATCATTATGGTTTATTTTTTCACCTGTATTTTCTTTTTCGGATTTTGCATTTCAGTACAACATTAAACTGGATAGGAAGATTTTGTCCATTCTTGCGGTCACAGAGCCAAAGACATTCAAGGTAGGCTTTAATTCCTTCCTATTTGTGTGATTGCTGTCTTACTTGCTTTTATCTCAAAAGTTGGAGGGCCTGACGTTTCGATTCTAGCAGGACCTTTCTCAAAGGCAAAGGGACGAGGACATACACTTGCTTTTAGATATAAAATTTTGCAGCCGAGAGAATGTTTTCCAAACAAGGGTTTGGCCTACTCGTCGAGTGGAATCATTCCACCTTTGAGAACGGTCCTGCTAGGATTGAAACGTCAGGCCATCCTAGCATAGTGTTGTGTATTTGTCACTCCTAGTCCTACACAATCTTGACCTCTTACAGTTTAGCCTGCAACCCTCAGCCGACACTTTCTAAGAAACCTTCAGTCCAGACCTCCAGTATTGAAACCACGACCGACCTAGCCCCTCTGTACTCCATGTATTTTATTCAGGATTATCATTATAGGTCACCTACTCCTTAGACCAACATGACTTGGCATAAAAAAAAAAAAATTAAAAAAAATGTTCCTACCTATCTAGTACCTACCCTATTTTCAAATGTCATGTCATAGGAAGCACAAAAATAACAAAATGTATTTTTTTTGCCTTATTGTGATCCAAGGGCTCTGCCGAAGAGCGCCCTCACTAGGTCAAAATGGTTGATTCCCACTGGTTCCCCCCTCCCTTCCCTTCATATCTATGCAGTGTCTGACAGAGCTGAGCAGGCAGAAGCACGAGGAAGGTCTACTGGCCGCCGTGCAGGCCAACCCTGACCGGGTCCTGCGCCGACCCCTGACCCAGGACGACCTGCTGGAGTCGGTCCGGAAGCTGCGACTGGACTCCGAAGCCGACCGGACGTCCGAGGCCACCGCCCAGCCGAGATAGCCTCGGGGGCGTCCGTCGGCGGGACGAGAGAAAAGCACGGAGAAGGAGGAAGGGGAGGAGAAGGAGGGGACGTCCTCATCTGCTCCATGTGTCTTCCTCCTGAGCTGTTCTTAAACTGACATTTTGCCTGTCAAGCATGTTGATGGAGGCCATACACATATGTATATATCCCATAGACAGCGTTTGCTAGAAACGACGTCAGGATACTGTAATGCCATGGGGGACCCGACTAGCGTCAAAGTATGGGCGGAAGTAAAGAGCACCGCCAAACGTTTGTATGGCGTGTGGCGTGACACGCGTTCAAATTTGCCCGTGGTTCAATTATGCTACGCGGCAACGCTCACGCAGTCACGCACGTACGTGGGTTTTCTATAAACGAACATGGCGGCGCTCTTTACTACCGCCCATACTTTTGTAAAAATGGCAGCCTCCATGGCATGAACATTTTTCAGTCTGACGCCCGTTATTGCCAGTCTGTAGGTTATATCTTTGACGGCGGCGTACTCACGCTGCCCAGACTGATGAGCCTCATCCCAACGACACGCTGATGTTTCTGTGCAGTCGCACTCCTTTCATCCACGCACTTGGCGAGCACGTCGTGAACTCTTGTGTGGACCTTCAGACTGGCGACCAGAAATAGAGAAATAAAGACCTATTCTTTAGTGTGCAGATGAGTCTGGGAACAAGACAGCTCCTACCCCCCACCCAATCTTTGATTAATGGAAGCCTTTATGTTGCCAGAATGGGACTTGTAATCTTGTATGTACACTGAGCTCATGAGTAAAGGCTGTAAGTGTTTTTGCAGAACAGTAAAGCCCATTTGGTTGAAGTTGTGTCCAGTTGTTGATTTGAGTAAAAGCTGTGTAGATGTGTGACATCTTCTGAGTGTAGCAAGTCCTCTGAGAGGCACACAAACTTATTTGCATATGATGCCACTGCAAATAGTTATTGATGAAAATTACTTCTGTTGTTGTAAGGGGGGTTCATACATTTTTCTATGACATTGGACCTAGATAAGACTTGAAGGTTTGCATGGTGGAAGTACTAAGTGGAAAGTTTGCGTTGACACCGTGTAGCATTTCTCTTTTGAGAAGGAGTGTGGCTCTGAAAAGAGCCGGTAACACAACTATCATCGGCGTTTATATGCTTGATGAAAATTGGAGGTAATTATACAATGAATGAACCATTTATGAAAATAGCAAACAAATTTGACTGAACTGGGGTGTGAATCTATGGATCTGCCATGGCTTTTAAATTAATGAGGCCAAGGGTGAACACAACTAATAATGGACGGACTACATGGATTTAGTTGGGTCATTTCTTATCTCCACTCATGATTTTTATGACATTGACGTTGTCAATCACTGATATCACATTCAAGTCATACTTATTGGTGAGCAGTTTGCAACATTTGTGTATTTTTAGATTTTCATGCTTCCCAAAAATCTATTTAGAGCAAAGGATTTTTATCAGCTCAATGGAATAAAACGGTAGCAATAACTCCATTGATATCATGTGTGGTGCAAACTATTCAATTTGTGAAATCATAATTGTATTAAAATTGGTTTTGCTTACCCCCACTAGCTTATTTTGTTCCAATGATTTTCCCTCAAATTCCATGAAGAGAATTTAAATTTAATTTGTTATTATACTTCATTGCTCTCTTTGATCATTTCATTTGTTTCATTGTTATTTCACCCCTTTGTTTTAAGTCACTTTTTTTTCACTGGTCATGCTAAAAAAAATTGCGTCTTGAATAACATCCTAATTATATCCTGATATAACATCCTAAAATATGCCCGTTTTTTCAAAGAACCGTTGACGTCATAATTCCCGGTATTGCTGCTGGTACTCATTCATCGCGTGTAATAACATACCGGCAACCACCGATTACCAGTGAAAAATTAACCAGCTGTGCGCGTACCTGAGTAGGCTTTAATGAGGGTATACTTCCACGGAAAGAAAATAAACCCTATAAAATTCAGGAAATTTGGTTTTCGCTAATAAGGACATTCATTAATAGAAAAAAATAGATTTTAATACGAATTCAAAGTAAGAAATTATGTTAAACGGCGTATTTCTGCGGTTTATTTTGCTTGCTTTATATACAGCTAGCTGGAACTACTTTAAAGTGATGCATAATTCATGAGGGTGCTGCATATTCGTTGGCCGTACGTTTCTCCAACATGGCGGACGTGAAGAAAGAAAGTGCCCAAACCATGCCGTCCAAAAATTACGGCGATGTTATAATTACCCTCGAAAATTGTACTATTCCGAAGGAGAAATTGTCCCCAACGCCTTCTTTTCGAGATGGGCTTGATTTGGAGACGGAAACCAATCTACGAGTGCTGGGTTGCGAGTTTATTCAGACGGCCGGAATCCTTCTCAAACTACCGCAGGTAACGTTCTTTTTGAATCGCATTTTAATTCGTCACTTTTTTCGTGTGAAGTTTTGTTTTGTCTTGAAAAGATTTGGTTTTGCCATTGCCAAAATTTGCCATGGAATTATGTCCTTTTTGAAAGCAAAATGAATATAAAAAGAGACATTTTATGCTTCATGATATTAGAAGTTCATTTATGAAAGAAGCAATTGGCAAACATTATGAACGGACCTTTGTTTTGTTTGAAAATTATTTAAATGGCATTCCTTACTTTAAGTACCCGGTACCCATTCGTTTATGCATGGAGGAAGGAAAATAGTTTCAGTTTCAGTTGACTACACAGACATAGTACAAAGAGGAAATGGAGATTTGTAAATTTATGTAAATTTTGCAGTTTACATTGTGCCATCAACGACATTCTTCTCAAACGCTAAATTTCTTTAAATTTGGAGTTGGGTGAAAACTTCAAATTTTTCGAATCCAAACAACCCAAGTTGGTTGGAAGTGTCAACGTCAGCTTTAATGTTTTCAAAAAAAAAAAAAAACCTGACCGACTTTGAATGATTTTGAATTTTTCATTTGCAGGTTGCCATGGCCACGGGACAAGTTATTTTTCAGCGATTTTACTATTCCAAGTCATTTGTGAAGCACAATATGGAAGTAAGAGCAAGTGTGAATGTTGCATGAACCCCTTCATATATTGAAAACAAAACATTTGTAGATTGAACAGTATTCTATATTAGCAGGACCTTTCTGAAAGTCATTGCCTTTGAGAAAGGTCCTGCTAGGATCGAGACGTCAGGCTCTCTAACTTTTGAGATTCAAATTGGCAGTTTTTCTGTTCCCTTATAAAAGTCTTGATCGAATGCCTTCTTATTTTTAAGTTTAACATTTGTATGCCCCCCCCCCAAGAAAAAAAGTTTGGTTTTTTGAAAATCTGTGAACCCGTTTTATCTTTCTCCCATCATCATCATCTTTTAGATTGTGGCTATGGCCTGCACCAACCTAGCCTCCAAAATTGAAGAGGCACCGCGTCGCATCCGAGACGTCATTAATGTGTTCCATCACATCAGGCAGAAAAGAAACAACAGGTCAGTCATTACCTGATGCTTTGCCTCGAGGAGAATGTAATTCGATGAGGGTTTGCCCTGCTCGACATATTAAGCACTGAGTATTTAGTGCTTTGCCCGATTGCCTGCTGAAAAACTTCAGGCAGCTCGGGCAGGATTCGAACCCGTGGCTCTTGCTTCTGCACTAGAAAGTAGGAGTCGCGGGTTTGATTCCCGCCCGAGCTGCCTGAATTTTATTCATCAGGCATTGGGCATAGCACTAGTGCTTATTACATTGAGCAAGGCAAACCCTCAGTGTATGACAGGTGAGGATTTCACAGTCTCAAGCTGCCCTTAATAGTTAGTGTGAGGCTTGGCCCATAGCTTCAGAGGTAACCTTGTCCCCTCCTCTGGGGCAAACTACGGAGTGTGATTCCTTCCTTCCTTCTCTTTCCCCACCACAGGCCCATTGAGCCCATGGTCCTGGACCAGAAGTACATCAACGTCAAGAACCAGGTCATCAAGGCAGAGCGCCGGGTCCTGAAGGAGCTTGGCTTCTGCGTACACGTCAAGCATCCGCACAAGGTTGGTGTCTCTCCTGCAGACTCGAATCTCTCGCAACTAACTCCAGAACCCTTTAGGGAGTGCCGTCACCCCAATGTCTGGGACGGTTGCTTTTGCTTTTTGTGAAAAATATTGCTTTTGTCATACGCACCGTTAATCTTTGCCTTGCAGCCTCTCCCAGATACTTTTGCTTTTGCTACGATTTTCTACTCCTCTTTCCCCCTTTTGACGGATTTCTGCCTTTGTTCTTGATCTGTGAATGTGTCATCAACTGACATACTAATAATTGTGAACTGTTCTAAAAGCTGCTCTGCAGTTGACCCAATTGTAGACTATGCTTCTGATAGATGTCAAATTTACAATGGCTGATGGACCCTCCTTTGATCTAGTTCATCACATTTTGAGACACTGCTCGTGTCTTTCCTGCACAGATTCTGTCATAATGTACTTCTTGGTGTACATCTGCATCCCACCCTCTTCTCTTCTCCTTGCTCTGTCGTGTGTGTCAGGGCTTTTCTTCCCCTGACTGTCTGTGTATGTCCTTGTCACTTTGCCTCTGAGAAAGGTCCTGCTAGGATCGAAACGTCAGGCCCTCTCACTTTTGAGATAATGTACTTCTGCGAGAAGCCTTGACCGTATTGCTATCTACCTAACCTAAGGCCCTGTTTTCAAATGTTGACATTTTTCTCTCCTCCGCTGCCAGTTTGTGTTTGTGTTGAGCCGCATCAGTTTTTGGTTGCTGACTACACCTAGGTAGTGCATACATTGCCATGACCTGCTCTAGTGTCCTTTCCCTGCCTTCCTTCTCCCGACTCTTGGTGATATCCTCTCTCCCCCCCCCCCCCCTCTCCCTGCCGGGCCCCTCCTCTCTGGCACATTTCGTCTCTTTGCCCTCCCATTTCCTGTCTCTGAAGACTGACATGAAAGCTCGCCTCCCTGCCGGGGCAGTTATCATTGCACGTTTGAGCTCCCTTGCTTGGTGTCATCGAACGCTGTGCAGTCAGCTTTCAGATACCGATGGTGTGAGACTGCGCACAGTAGGCTTCTAGTGGCCACGCTCTGACAGTCTTCCACTCTCTTGAATTCCTTTCCAATCCAGATATAGATTGAACGTCTGCACCGTCGGCGACGGAAGAGATTTGTTGATTTTCTAGACTTTTCCCGATTTCTGAACAGGTAGATCAGAAGCAGCGTTTGCAGGTTGTTTTTTATACCTTTGGCCGAGCTTCAATAATGTCCGCGGTGGACAGTTACAAACAAAAAATTGGTATTCTGTTTTTCCGCGTTGCATGCTTGCCACCACGTAGGGCGGTGCGAGATCAGTCACTCGAGCTAACCGACATTTTGGTCTTGTCTCTTTCGCACTGGTGTTGCGATTGCAGATGATTGTGACTTACCTCCAAGTGCTGGAGTGCGAGCGCAACGCACAACTTGTGCAGACGGCCTGGTAAGTTCTCCACCCGTGGTTTGTGTGCAACATCTGTGGGCGCCCCCTGTTGTGTTGCGTTTGATGGGTCATTTGTTTCAAGATTGGGGAAAAAAGAATGTAAAATCAGGTAAATGAGTCGTCATAGCCTCCCTTGCCTATTGCCTTTACCCCTCTTCAAATGTCCCCTCTTCAATCAATTTCAAATAAAAAAGTGGAACTTTTCCCCTTGTCATTGAAAAGCGGGCTAGTCCTATTTTACAAGTGAAAACCAAGGCTTTGGAGAACTTGAGAGAGAGAGAGGTCTTGAGATATACTCTCCGTCAAAGAGAAAAAAAATGACAAAAACCGCTCAGTCTGTGGATTGAGAAAGGTGTAAGGCTTGAATCTAACTGAATCCACAGGGTGTCTGTTGGCTGTGGTTTTGGGCCTGTGGTCCCACCAGACATGTTGGTTTTTGGGGGAAATTCCTCCTCGCCCCGGCACAGTGCCTGTGGCATTGAAACGAGACCCTGAAGTGGCAGCTCACGGTAGAACCTGCCGTGAATTGTCCCTGGCGTTGATGAGAATAAATGGGAGTCAAGTGAATTACACTTGGGGGTTTCAGAGGCGTCCGATTTTGCTTTCCCCTCGAACGTGATGGCATCAAACGTAACACAAGGGGGCCCACAGAGACTGTTCATGTACGTATAAGCTGAATGGCAAAGCATGATGTTACACAGCATGTGCAATAGCCCCATTTATTTTTTGGTGATTACACATGCCTACTTGATACCTACGTGAAACTCAACTTGACCTGCTTTCTGGCAGCATTTTGAAAAATTTGATATTTTTTTTTTAAATCTCAGGGTATCGTGTTGTAGGTAATGTTAACAGTCTTTGCCAAAGCGATTCTTCTTGGTGAAAATCTGTTCATATTGAGGGGCCTTTGACAGTGGTCTAGACCGTATGCACACGGAGTCATCTTTTAGAAGGGCGGCCTCAACTGTAGCCCTAAAGCAAGTGCCTCATTGGCTCCCACTCCTGCCAAATGAAACAAAACCCATCCACTCGGCAATTGTTTAAGGTCATCTGTGATGCCTTCCGAATCGGTGGCTGGATGACGTCCTGTGCATGAAGGTCTTAACCCTCAAAGGTGTCCTGTCCGTCTGAATGTGCATGTCTTAGACCACATGCTCCCCCCCCACCCACACCCCAATCTCTTGGCTAAGAACCCTTTGCAGTGACACGCCACTTTTCCTTTTATCTTTCCTTACCAAAAGGGCCTTAGGGGTAAGTACAGACTAATAGGCAAGTTGGCCGGCTAACCGGTCCCCGAGGGAGACACCTTCCCCTCCAACACTCACCCACACACAAGGTGGTCAGTGGCTCAATCCACCCTGCCCGCCGATTCACCGGCCATCCGTCGGAACGGCTCGGCCCGGCCCGGCCATCCCCTTCCTTCCCCTGCCACGAGATGGCTCCGATGGCCGGGGGTGAAACATCAACGGGAGGGGGCGGCGTTAGCCCCAATGGTCACTCCGCTCTGGTCACTCTTCCCAGTGTCCAGCTCACCGGCTCCATCAGTCCACCTCCTTCTGCCTTTGTTTTTTCCCACCCTTGGACACTTAAACACCGCCGGACTCTTCTCACGTGTCGGAACGGACATCGCCCAGCTACTGGTCATCCTGTGGCACCTCAGTTGCCATAGTAACGCATCCTCGTCTGCTTGCAGCAACTAAGGATGTTCTGTGTTGATTAATTGTTTATAACATGATACATTAACTTATTTCTTTCATACTAAACTAGGCCTAGCCGTATATACACTGAGCAGTTATCAACAGATAATCATCTCCGCCTCACTTGAACAGAATTTTGTGGCAACATGGACCAGCAAATCATATTTGCGGAGCTAAACTTATTATTATTTGTAGAATTGAATGATGTGTAACTGCAGGAGTATTTAAAAAAGTATGTATCTGTGCTTATATTTATGTAGGACAGCAATGTGCAGGAACTTGGCAGATGTAGGAAGTTGCTAATATCCTATCAGAGTTTCTTTTAAAAAGAAAGCATGTGAACTGACCTATCAACTGATCAAAGTGCTCTTAGGAGTAATGAGTATCTTTGTCAGTTTTCTTTCCTGAAGGTGCTCACGCCTACTCTGGCAACTCGAAACTGCTGCAGTGGTTTCCGTTGGGGGATTCGAAGCCAAAAGCGGCAGGACTGTGCTTGACGGGGCGTCTGTGGCAGAGGGGCAATACAAATGTTTTGCTCCAAATGGGAACGCAAAAAAAAAATTACAAGAAGAATAACAACGACGATGCCAACCTTGGAACGGAATACGGCACTTCAGGGCGACCAGGATGCCCTATCATCTTACCGGGATACTGTCCAAGACAGATATGGATGGACGGACGTGTGCCTAAGTTACTACAGCGGTGTGACTCGCTCACCATCTGTCGTCCTACCACAGAGACAATCATGCCGGGTGGATGGAAGCGGACAAGGTTTGACTTGTAACGTGTACGTGTACATGTTTACACACAAAATGCCTTGGCCATGCAGAAATGGATGAATAGAACCTATTCCGTGAAAACTGTGACATTCAATGATAGGAGACTGTCATGTTTTGTGGTTTTCCCCCCGCCAAGAAGGAAAAGACAAAAATGCCAATCAGATAAGAACGGTCATTCTTAAGTTTATGAAAGAACAATGTTTTCTCAGCTATTTGGAAAACAATAAGATTGGTTGGGGGAAATAGGAACGCCCAACAGACGTTGCGAATGTCTCATTGCCTGTAGACTTGTTTTTCCTTCTCAAACCCTTTGAGATGTCCCTCTCCCTCAACCTTAGCAATTTAGGAAGGCATTGATTCTGTTGGAGACTTTCAATTGCAGTTGACTGAGGACTAGAGTACGCCCACCGCGGCAATGGATCGACATTATCCAACGGATCTGCCAACTGTGGAGGAATGACTACTGCACACGGAGGACGGAGGGAGGGAAAGAGGATATACGGGACTGGGAGTATTTGACGCGTGCCGCACCGACAGAAGGGAACAGGAACAACCAGAACGGCATCAGAGTTGCAGCAGTCTGTCGCACTGTGCTTGTCTTTTGTAATAGTGTAGTGCAAAACTTTGTGTTTGTGCTTCTACCCGCAGTGCTGCTTGTGAAATGCGCGAGTCCGCAGAAATGTCACTGTAAGATTCATCATCTTGAACTCTACCAGAACCCAATGCAGTAGTGAAATAAGAAACATGTCATGTTCTTTCAACCATAGCTGTGTGCACTTGTTCTCGGCAACTTGCACAAGCCCTGCCTTTAACCTGTCTGCCGAGATTCTCTACAATGATGAGCTTGTTACACAAATGTATTCACAAATCCACACCGTTCAAGAACGTATCGCAAATGTTAACAAGAGACGACCTAATTGTAGAAAAAGAGCCACTTTGATTATGGTTGGTGCTTTAATTGTATTTGAGGAATTCATTTGCAAAAACAGTTCCAAAGGTAATTCAGACACAACTGGTTTTGGCCTAACATCTTTTTTATTTGATTGAGAAATAACCCAGTAATCCCACCTGTGCTTAATTAGGACTGTTTTTTTTTTAACTCAGAATAGAAAAAAAGTATTCTCATGATTACTGAGAATTATCATGGTTAGTCATCTGCTTTTGCAAATGAACTCTTCATTTTAAGTTGCCCGTTGTTCAGGTAAGTAGCAATGTTCTTAGCAGGTGTGTTTTATGGCCAAGTCCAACGAACTGACCACATGAGGATGACCAAGGACTCTGAGGAATCTGCAAGCAAAGAGGCTCTCCAAAAATGGACGCAAACTGGAGTGGAAACTATAAGGCAGTAGGAGGAAGGATTGAGCCGATGTGAACATTGTGCGAAAGAGAGACTGGTGTCGGTGAGCTAGACCATGGGAAATCAGTGACGAGCAGTCTGGGAACCACACTTCCCCCAAGGCCCATTAAGGAGTGGTAAACACATCTAGACACGAACCTAGTACCAGTTAGTGTTGGGGCAGGTAAACCTAACTGGTACATCCATTTGAGCTATGATTCCAAACTTAGTTTGCTTGTTTCATTAACAGCACGTTACTTTTTTTTGGTCTTAACCCATTAGGATATTTTCCTCTGCACATTGGTTGGAGGGGATGATCAATTGTTATGCAAGATTCTTTGGACAACTTGCGTAGTATTTGGTCATTCTCCTTGGAGGGAGCTGTTAGAAATGTGCTGCTAAGATAAAATTATTATTATAATAATGATTATGTCCCAGTTTGAGATAGTGGTCTGTGATGGCATTTGATTGGAGTCGAAAAATTCCTAGCTTTAATTGTACGATTCTCTTTGTTGTTGTTGCAGGAATTACATGAATGACAGTCTACGGACAGATGTCTTTGTGCGGTTCAAGCCTGAGACCATAGCGTGTGCCTGCATCTTCCTATCGGCCAGAATGCTAAATGTAAGACACTAGAGGTCAGACGAGGTCGCCACGTCCATAAAATTGTTAAAAAAAATTTTTTAGAAAGACTATGCCTCAAAGGAGAGCTGGAAGTTGTACGTTTTGGGCAGTGTGTGCTGTACCTAATACTTTTTTTATCAACTCGCCTCTACTCACTAATCTGTGTGCTGATTTTCCTGCAGGTCATTCTGCCCAACAATCCGCCCTGGTACGGCCTGCTGAGGTTTGACGACGTCAGCGACACCGAGGAGATGGAGGGGATGATGAAGGAGATTGCCCTGACCATCCTGCGACTCTACGCCAGACCAAAGGTGAGACGACCTGAGCAGAGCCATGCCTTGAGATTTTGAAGGCTTGCACGTGGAAGGTTTTGCGGTGACCTCTGCAAAGAGCCGGTAACTCTTCGTTTCGGGCAGTGTGTGGTTGAGTTACCGGCTTTTTTCTGTGGCACCTTGAAAACCCTTCAACTTGCCTTTACATTAATTATTGTCTGTCTCTTCCAAGATGTAGAATGAGGAGGTATTGGAACAGCTTCTTCAACGTACTGATTCTCATCCTAGGAAATCCCTTCCTAGTTTATGTTTCTCACCTTCCTATGATGTGGCCCGTTTAAAGAGGAATGCCTCCTGCTTTCCCAAGTTCCTCCCTATCTCCTTCCTTAGCACTTGAACATAGAGTGGCTTTATAGCCTTGTTTTGGACAGAATTGCGTAAATTGAGAGAATCAAATACCAGTACACCGTTCAGACTGATGTTGTTGGTGCACTCGAGCTATGCTTGCAGCAAACAGACTTAAAAATGTGGTTGTTTGGACGTTCTTGTCCTGATGCAGAAAACCTACGAGGAGCTAGACAGGGTGGTGGAGCGTTGCCGTCTGGCTATGCAGGAAGCCAAGTTTGCCAAGCTCAAGGGGCAGGCCGTGGAGGCTAATAGCGGGGCAGGCACCCCCAACAACTTCTCTCCACACACCTCCAGACCAGGTGAGTGTCCTGCATACTCCTTGTGGACAGCCGAGGCAAACAGACTAAAAGATCACGTCAAAAAAAGTGATTTTTTTTTTTTTTTTTTAAGTGATTTTATGACAAGTTGCACAAAGGATTTTACTGTGTTTTCTTTCGACAAGGGACTGCTAGAAATGCGCCGACTTGGGCGAGATGATGACTTACATTTGTCGACTTAGACTTCAGAAGTTGCATGGAAAGTGCATTACAGAAATTGGGACTTAGTTCAGACCGCCGACTATAAGCAAGTTGACGAGTAAGACGATGTCTTAGCCGAGGTTTAGTGTATTCCAAAACTCATTGACTACACATTTTGGGTCACCACCTCAGACTCACAAAAATCCGGGGGAAAACCCTGGCTCCGAACAAGATGTCTGACGGGCTTTTTCACTCGCTTTAACACATCATGCAAGCTTGTGATAGGAGTGGGTTGAGTCTGTCTTGCCAGTTAAATAAAGCACAGTGGTCAGTAGTGGGAGACGGGATGCTGCGATGTGATTGCCACCTCTTTGATGTCTTCCCTACCTTTTGAGCATCTTCCCTCTCCCTCCTTCACACACAGCTTCCCCTAAGGTGAGCACTGAGTCTCCCAGCTTACCCAGCTCCTACAAGGTTAGCTACAACGCCCATCGTACCAAGGATGAGCCTACCTCGGGAGGCAGTGGACAGAGCAGGTATGTAACTCAACGTCGTACATTCCCCCGAAGTTAGACTATCCACCTACCCTGGCAGGCATTCCTCAACCCCCCCCCCTCATCCTCAATTTAAGAGTCGTTGCAGATACACCATGTAGAATAACCACCACATGCCTTGTGTTTATTTCAACTGGCGAGGAATACTGTTGTCAGTCATAATTATGTTGATACTACTACCTTATTGTAAGTGTACACAGTGTGCCTGTCAGTGAATCGTAGTTTTTGGATTGCATGCCTGTGTCCGAATTAATTAACGGCCAGATAAAGCACACCGGCTATCAGAATTGTCCACAACCACTAGGTCATTTCTTTCGTAGGTGCATGGGTAAGTCTGAGTTTTCATCTGTTGGTTTTTGTCTTTCCCGTTGTGTATATTCCAGCCACAAAGAACGGAACGGTAAAGTTGCCCGTCGCTCCAAGACGCGGTCACTACATAGCCGCAGCCACTCCAAGAGCCCCCGGCGCAGCGGCGGAGGCCGGGGCGGCCGCAGCCGATCCCACTCCTCCCGCAGCACCAGCCGAAGCCGCAGCCGCAGTCTGAGCCGTAGTCGCAGCCGCTCGCCGCTGAACGACAAGCACTACTCGTCGTCGACGGCGGCGGGGGGCCAGGCCGGCGCGGCCGGCGCCAACAAGCACAAGAGGAAGGAGGAGCACCACAAGCGCGGCCGTCGCGACCGGGAGCGGGACCGCGAGCGCGGCCGTGATCGCGAGCGCAAGTACGCCAAGGCCAGGGCCTCGCGCTCCGGCGGCCGCAAGCAGCGCAAGCGCAGCCGATCGACGTCGCCCGACAGCCGCAGTCGTTCCAGGAGTCGGTCCCCCGTCCGACGGGACAAGTACGACTACAGGGACAGCCCGGGCAGGGAACCGGCCATCGGCAGCAGCGGCGGCAAGCCCAAGGACAAGCACCGGCGGCAGCGCTCACGCTCCAGGTCGCGAGACCGGCCCCGGAAGGGAGCCAAGGGAGGCTCGGGCAGCCACAGCCGATCTCGGGACAGGAGACGGAGGTGATGTTGGCAGTAAACACCTGACTCTTAGAAGTGCCTCATCCCCTCTCCCCCTCAAATAAAAAAAGAAGGAATTTGACAATGCTTTTAAAGAAAAAAAGAAAAGAGGGGAAAGTCTTTATTTGGTTATAGGATATTAATCATGATTGTTTTTGTCTGGAAATGATGTACAGTCCTTTCAGTGGCACCATGCACGTTATCTCTAGGAAGAGTTTTAGGTCTTAGTAGATGCTGTAACTCCAGTTATCGGCTCTTCTCGTAACCATACTTATTCTTGAAAGAGATTATATGCATGGTGTCATGGCAGTCATTCTTTGGTGTGATTCCGCCACGCGAACCTTCCAAGTCTTGTCTCGGACAAGAGCCAAGAGGATCTGACTGGACTCGAGGATTTGAACCTTCCAAGCCACTGGGTCAGCGTATCGGCAATCCTACTGCCTGAAGCTATCCAGTGTGTCAGTGTGTGGCGAGGCCTTCCCCCAAACAGTCAACCCCCTTTGACGAAGATGGAACTACCAACGAGAGAGAGAGGTCCTTTCGAAGGTTTCCAGCATCCCTATTGATATTGTGCCAGTAACCGGCACGATATCGGTAGCGCAGTCACAACCTCGATGTCTTGTCCGTTTTGCAGATCGATCCATCTTCACCAATGAATGCTGAATTGCCGTCCTTACTCTGCTTCCTCCGTGTCTGTTCTTGTATTTTACTATTCAAGCGGTTCTGGGGTTGGATGTGACAACGCCTTGCCGATCCATCGTAACCCAACATATGACGGGTAATCTGTTATCAGAAAGGGTCGTATGGTTTTAGTCATCAATCATCATCTTACGATCGATCGCAAGTTGCGATGACCTTGGCGAGATCCACCCATAATGTGATTGGTCCGCCACCGTTCCAAAGAAATGAGGTCCGTTTGTGGTTTCTTTTGAACTAAGTCTCTCCAAGCTTCATTCTCAGCCAGAGAAGTCTTTATTTAATCCTGAATAATTGTATAATCTCAATATAATTTTATTTAAGTGTCTTCTTTTTCCTTCTCCTGGGAAACAAGCACAGTTTCTTTCTTTTTTTATTTGATGATTTCAAGCGAAATTGAGGTTAAAAAATTAACTTCAATAAAAAAAAAATGAAATAACTGACTATCCCCCTGTGGAGTGTATGACTGTATCTACATGCTTTTCACATGGAGGATACATGTGGACAGCAACAAAAAATACTTTTGATTTTGATTTTATTCACGAAACTCAAACAGAACTTAGTACCAATTTTTATGGAACTAATTGTAGAAATATTAGAGACTTCCGTTGCGAGGCTTCTGGGTTTTGGATACTCCCCCCCCCCAAAAAAAAGACTTAGTTTTTCTATTAAATGATTGATTCATTTAGAAGTTGTACTCTCTTCAAGCAAAATGCGAAACCAAGATGGGACATTGCTGGGCAAATTGTCATCTTTGAAAGAAAAGAGAGAAAAAAGGAGAAACATTGATAAACTTATTCTTAAAAAAAAAACACCTGACCTTAGCCCTTCCCGATCTGATATTGGCACTGTGTGCATAGCACCTGGTCCAGTGGCCTGCTGATGTATACAAATCACAGGGATTTTGCCGACAACCCAAGCCCCATAGCATCCTAGGAAAGAAACCAAGTAGGGAAGGAGGTTTTTGTCCTGGAATTAAGAATGACCCATTCTTTTATGAATTTATGTTCTTTGATTTATACCCCTTTTTGGTGTTTCGAGTTGAGAATGGAAACGTATCTGTTGGACAGAAGCAGTCATGCTTGATACGTTGAACTATATACCCTTAACAGTAAGCACACCCATTTATCTGTACAGTTTGAGCACTGAGGGCGAGAATGCCCTATGGTGTTAAAACCCTTTGTAGCATAATTTGTTGCAACTAATATGTACTCTTGTAAAGTCTTAAGATTATGTTCATGTGAATGACGGACTGAGTGTCTGTTTCAAATAAAAGAAATGGTTGCCTATTTTGAAACTTTCTAGCACGGATCACAATTTTTTTGGGTTGCTTTGTTACATTTTGAGGTGTTATTTTTTCGGGGGGGGGGAGTATATTTTCAGATTCCATCCTAGTCAATTTTTTGTTTGCTAGACCAGTTTGTGTGTTTCTGAAAAGTTTTTAAGGGTCTTGTGAGAAGCAAAGCCATGTACCCTGTGATTGGCATTTGTCATGTTTTGTAGTCGGTAAGAAGCTTTCTAAATTTCTATATTCTGGGCATAGAATCACTTGGTCATCATAGTGATGCTGTCCATTCCGATTTAGCTTGGAGAAGTGTCTTCGGACTATTCAACCACATGGCCTCAACATCCAGGAGGGGAATGATTAACAACACCTTGCTACCAATAATCCCTCTTTTGTGTTCACTCCCCACTCTTCCATCCTTTCTCTTTGATGTTTCCCCCTTCCACTACCTAATCCCTACCCAAACCCCTGCCCTTCCCTTTGATCTCACCCTACCAGCTATCCCCTTTGTCCTCTGTCATCCATGTCCCCCACTCACCAACTTTTTTGGGCATATTGTCAATATTTGTATTACTTTATAAACTGTTATTCAAAATTACATTTGTGAATGATGCCTAAAAAGATTTAAAACCACCCAAAATCTCAAACGGTTTGACTGTGGATGGAAATCCACATTTATTCTATACAACATTGCCAAAAACGGTCATGTTTACAAAAATATGAAGATTTTAGATCTTGTACAAGGAAAGTTGAGTTTTTTAATTTTATAAACCATCCATCACCTTTCCTACAATTTGTAGCCGCAATTCAGTAATTTCTGGTTACTAACCAGCATTGAAACCACAATTAACCACACATGGTTTTTCTATGGGGAGGATAAGGGCCATGCACCAGGACATTCCAGAGCAGGGTTTTTGTGGTATCCTGTGGTATGTGAGCCTACACCCCTGTGGGCACTGTGGTAAATTGCGGTATACAGTGTGTGTCCTGTGTGGGAGGTGCAAAGCGTTAGGGTTAAGGCTGTAACATAACTTTTACTTGTAATTCGTCTTCAAAAGACAGCCACTGATTTTTAACAATTAATTTTGAAGGTTTGCATGGTCAAAATACCAAGGAGGTTTGCGGTGACACCATGTCCATCTAATTCACTGTGGGTTTGCCCTGCTCGATGTAATAAGCACTGAGTGCCCAGTGCTTTGCCCGATACCTGATAAACAAAAACAGACAGCTCTCGGTGCTTGTAACTTCCAGCAAAGCAAACCCTCATTGAAATTACATTCTCCTCGATGCAAACATCATCTCTTAAGAGGAGTATGGATCTGAAAAGCGCCGTTAACTTAAATTGCCTTACCGATTGAAAAACAAAACAAAACACTCTACTGTGGACATCCTTACCACTAGAGTGCTTGAGTTACTCAGTGCACATAGCTGCCAACCATTCCTATTTTGGAAGAATCATTCCTACTTTTTGGTGAAAATGTATCATTTCAAGCTCTTAACAGATTCTAATTTTTGGTTCAGAAATACACATGTATTGCTATGTAGTTTGCTCTGTGATTCCTCTTTTTTAGCAGACACATTCCTCATTTCCTTTAAGATAGGTCGGCAGCTATGAGTGCATGTACATTGTCACGATGAGTTGTGCATAACCACCTTGACCCATCAAACACCAACATGAGGTTTCATTTTTTTTTTTAGTTTAGGCTGGTTATGGTATTAAACATTGTCTCATTGGATTTAGGCTTAGGACAATCCCTTTGTAGTCACACACCAATGCATGGACACATTCTTGATCCAGATAAATCAAAAATTGGACAGATTTTAATAGCACTTTTGCCCATAACGGGCCTGCTGATGTTTGGCAGAACCGAACCGCTACCCTAAGTAACTACCAAACCTGTGAGTAGTTGTTTGAAGAATGTTAGATTTCTAGTGAAAAAGCCCAGGGGAGTGTAACTTTAATTGACCAAATCTAATGTGCTTAGCATCATTTCCTTAATGGGACGCCCTCTTTTAGAGGTTAGAAGGTCAAAGTTCGTGGGTCAATCCTGCAGTGTGCTCACGTGTACACTACTTTAATTCAAAATGGCACCACAGTGACCTTGTTGCATATGTTTAACTATTTACAGAAGTCTATTTTAATGAAAAGTTTCTGTGTGCCAGTATATACAGTACAAGATATTTAGTGTTGTATACAACGTACACAGAAAAGCCGTGCATATATTATCATAGTGACAGTATATAAGTTCCCTAGATTGCTTTTCTGGTTTCATTTGGACTTTTTCAATGTTCGCTGTGAAGTGGAAAACAAAGAAATCAGTTGATTCAAGAGACGTTGCATGCCTGGTTTCTATTGCATGCTGGGATGGGGCTCTAGGGAGCATATATCAGTCACTGGGTTTGGCTGATCAAATCCATCTCCCCTCCTGTTGTCTCTCCCACTTTCTCTCCTCTTGCTCCTTCCACTCTGCCTCTGTCCTTCCCCTTCTCTCCACCCTTTCACTACCCACCCCCCTTTCTCGCTCTCCTCACTCCCCTTCTCTCTTCCACTTCCACCCCCCGACTTTCTCCCTCCCTCTTACCCTCTCCATCTCACCCTCTATCCCTCTACACTTCTCTCTTCCTTCTCCATCTCTTTTTCTCTCTCCATCCCTCTCTACAGCCTCCCCATTCCTCCCTCCCTCTCGCTCGCCTCTTTCTCTCACCCCCTCTTTCCCCCTCTCCATCCCTCTCCCCCCTTCTCTCCCCCTCCCCATCCCTCCCTTTCTCTCCTCTTCCATAGCGCAGTCAGAGGTCCACTTCCCCTCCCTCTCACCGGCGTCTGGCCTGCCTAGCCTGCCTGGCCATCCTGTTGGTCCGCTTCTGTGAGGGCGCTGCTGACATGCCCAGACTGAAGCCGGCTGACGGGTTGGCGGCGGGCGTGGCCGCCCCGAAGGCTGGGGCCGGCGTGCCGAACCCACTTCCTCCGCCCGCTGCGAAAAATGGGGAAAAGAAAAGAAAGGTGAGATCGTCTCAGGAGGTCAGAAACCCAAAAGGTCATCGTGACTGAATCCTGGATCTTTGAAAGCACTCAAAGACAGGACCTAACATAACTAATGCAATCTGTAACCATATTTTATAATAATAATACAAATCATTTATAAGGCGCTCAATACGGCTATTTCTAAGTGCACCATTGTCTACAAATTACAAATTAGAACATCAGGAAATACCAGAATTATGAACCAGAACTGTTTCAATACAAGTATTAAAGACAATGCTCACAAATTGTCAAACATACAAGGAATAAGATGGTGTGTACCTCCCTCAACAACTGACTTTAGAAAAAACAATATTCCATGGAGGAAAGCTGAATGGTTTCATATGTAAGTGGGGATACCAAAATGTCACAAGTTGGTCCCCTGATTTATGGACCTTTCCAAGGTTTTCAGAGGTTCCAACTTACCGGCTCCAAAGGCAAACGGGGATGGTTTGGTGGGCGTGTTGAAGGTTCCCATGGGCTGGCTGGCCGGCTGGGCGGCACTAGGCTGCTGGCCAAACTGGAAGATGCTGCCTGTGCTTGCTGGCTGGCTGCTTGGCTGGGCGCCTGCCAAGCGTTGAGACAAAAACAACAACCCAGAGACCATTATTGATCGTACTCAGCACCAGCGTGTCACAACTGACCAATGCGTAATGTATCACTAACCGATAATGTACTGTCGGATATTCGTAATGTAAACTCACAAGGTCTTTTTAAAAGTTAAAACCAAACTAACAACTTATATTTTTATCTGAAATGATGCAAAGGAAAGGCAATAGCTTTGGGTTGTTTTGGCATAAAAGCAATTTGAATGGAGAAGGGATAGAAGGGATGAAGTATTCAGGCAAACAGAAATGCACTCACCAAAGGAGAAAGCCGATGGATTGGCCTGAGACTGGGCTCCAAAGTTGAAGCCGCCACCGGCAGCAGCAGAGGTGGTCGCAGGGGCGGCAGTCTGAGCCCCGAACATGCTCTGCCCAGCCAGCGTGCTGCCGAAGGCGCTGGCCGGCTGGGCAGCGGCCGCGGCCGTGGCGAACGAGGGCGGCTGAGTGGTCGGCTGCTGGCCGAAGATTCCCCCCGATGTTCTGGACGCCGGCGCTGTGGTTTGAAACGGTGACCCTGCAACTGCCGGCGTGCCAAAGATGGATGTTGGCGCTGCGCCGCCTGCAAAACCGCCGCTGGCTGCCGCCAGACCCTGAGCTGCAGGCTGCTGCTGCTGCTGCTGCTGCGGCTGGGCGCCAAATGCCGGCTTGAACTGGAACTTATCCCCGACGGAGCCGGTGGCTCCGGTCCCTGCCGAGGGCTGGGTGCCGAAGTTGAAGCTGGGGGCAGGGGCCTGGCTGGAGGCTGCCAGGCCGAAGGGCGAGCTGAAATTGGGCTTTGCGGCAGAGGCAGCGCCGATGGTGGTGGTGTTGGTGGCCGCCGAGGACAGACCGCCGAAGATGGAGCCGGACGCCGCTGCGCTGGTTGCGTTGAGCAGCCCGCCTGCAGGGACGACGGTCGATGGCGCGGCTGTCCCCTGCTGCATCTGCAAGGCGCTTGAGTTGGCGCCGAAGGACAACGTTGGGGCTGCGGTCTTAGCTGCAGGCGCAGACGACGGAATGCCGGCAAACTGGAAGGTGGTGCTCGTCTGCCCCGAACTCGGGGGCACCGTGCTCTGGCCGATTCCTCCCATGACGATGCTACCGGCCGGCGCTGCTCCTCCTCCACCTAGAACAGATGTTGCTGGCACAGTCCGTGGGGCTTGACTTGATGCAGCAAACTGGTAGGCCGGTGGTGCCGCCATGCTTGGCTGGACCGAGCCAAAGAGGGACGTCTGGACGGCCGTCTGGGCGGCCGGCTTGCCCTGCGAAGCTACCACCGCCGACGACTGAGCGCCAGAGGTCTTTGGCAGTGAGGTGCCGGTAGCAACACCGGCAGTAGGAGCCTGGAAGAGAAACGACGAGCCTGCGGCAGCGTTGGCGAGCAAGGTTGCTGCGGCGGATGCTGCCGGATTCGCTACGGAAGCGGGCGGCTTCGGCGGGCCCCCGGCCAGGCCGAAGCCGACCGCGGTGGGGGCCCCTTGGCCAAGCGGTCCGCCAAGTGCTCCCCCGAGCGTCGGTGCTGATGACACTACTCCTGAGGACGCCACTCCCGAGGACGGAGCCAGTCCGGAGGAAGCCCGCGCCAAGGAAGCCAGGAGCCCCTGGCCTGCTTGGCCCGCCATCATCGCACCAGGAGCCTTGCTTGACGTCACCCCTGCACTCGTTGGAATCCCCGACACCACGCCTGCTGCAGAGATCCCTCTGGTTGGCTCCTCCATGCCGGCAAGCAGTCCCTTCAGCAGCGCTCCGTCCTTCTTCAGAGAGGCGGCAGCGGCGGCGATGCCGGCATTCCCCTTGCCCGTTCCCTCCGCGAGAGACGGCGGAGCAAACCCGCCGCCCTTGGACAAATCCAACGTCGCCGCTCCGGCGGCAAGAGGAGGTGTCGGTGCTGCCCGGCTCGTCGCTGCCAAGCCGAGGAACCCCGCCACCGACGAGGCTCCTTTCGGCGGAGCGCCCAGAGTGGCCGCCGTCGATTGTGTCCCGACTGCCGTGGGTGCGCTGGTTCCCTGGGACGACGGCTTCTTGCTTCCGGCCTCGTCCCGCCCGTCCGCCTTGGGGCCCGGCCCCAGCTGGCCCTCCTTGAGCAGGGCGGCCACGGGCAGGGTCTTCATCTTGCTCAGCTGCAGCAAGGCGGCGGAGGCAGGGGCCAGACTTGAGGCAGCCGATGTCGTCGCTTGTCCGGCTGAGAGTGTCGGCATCACGGCCGCTGCTGCTGAGCTAGCAGCCTGTTGTCCTCCTATGGAGAGAAAAATAAAACACCCGAGATTCAAACCAAAACCAGATCTGATGTGGAACAACCATGATTATTTGACAAAAACTAATTGAAAAATTGGCAAAGAAAACTTTGGACTGGACTGGGATTTAAACCCTAGACCCGCCCTCAGATGGTGGCCTTCCCCAATAGTCAACTAGTCAAACAAACTTCCTTTGTTTGTTTGACTTGACAAGAACTACTTGGACAACCTTTTTCTCCAGGTCATTTTCTCCAGGTTGAACATCCCTTACACATTACAAACATTGCATTGACGATCAGGTAGTTTAAAGGATGGTAGAGTCTTTTAAAGAGGCTGGTCGTTGTTTTTTAGGGCAAGGAACAATGACTACAATCTCAGTGATGTTTGCGTCAAGGAGAATGTAATTCAATGAAGTTTTGCCCTGCATGACGTAATTTACCAGAAATATGCCAGTGAGTATTGGTCAATAGTAAAACCAGTAAGCCACAGTGTGCACCCTCAGCGATGAAGTGCCGACCCCTCCCCATCCTCACCTTTGGCTTCCTGGCTTGGCTTGCCTCCATTCCCCTTCTCCTCCTCCTCCTCCACGTCTCTGAGGCATCCCAGGATGTGGCCCACTAGTTGCTCCTCCCTGTGCCTGTCCTCCTTCAGGTCTGCAGCTGTGTACTCCTTGGGAGGGCTGCCATTCTGATACAAGGGGATAAGAAGGGTGCGGTAGGGATACAGCAATCAGCACCACTGCATGGATGCCTATGCCTCGGGCTCTGCCATGTTTCATGTCAAAGCACCTCTGATATTATCAATTTTTGTGAAGTGTGTCAGGGTGTATACTGCTATTTGGGTATGGTTTTAGAAGGTTAGCACACTTAAACAGAGCTATTATTCACCAAAACACTGGATTTTTCAGTTGTTAGATCGTGCAGAGTGGCTTTGAGAGCAACATGTTTCCTGATTGGGCTTCCTACTCTGTCGCCCGACTGGGCTCCCTTCTGTGCCACTCAACTGGGCTCCCTTCTGTGTTGCCCAACTGGGCTTCCTACTGTGTCACCCAACTGGGATCCCTTCAGTGTCGCCCAACTGGGCTCCCTTCAGTGTTGCCCAACTGGGTTCAGTGTAGCCAAACTGGGCTCCCTTCTGTGTCGCCCAACTGGGCTCCCTTCTGTGTTGCCCAACTGGGCTCCCTTCTGTGTCGCCCAACTGGGCTCCCTTCTGTGTAGTCCAACTGGGCTCCCTTCTGTGTAGCCCAACTGGGCTCCCTTCTGTGTCGCCCAACTGGGCTCTCTTCTGTGTAGCCCAACTGGGCTCCCTTCTGTGTTGCCCAACTGGGCTCCCTTCTGTTTAGCCCAGCCAGGGGGGCAGAGACGGCCCTCATACCTTCATCAGCTGGTGCGCTGCTGTCTTCAGCCGGGGTGTCTTCAGGTGAGCTGCCAGCAGGTTGCGCCCCTGGGCCTTGGAGGGCGTGGCTCTCTGGGGACTGGCGCTCTCACCGGCCCCTCCCTCCTCCGGGTGGCGGGACTTCTCCCCCTCCCCCTGGGAGGAGGGGGCTGCCCCGCCCCGTGAGGGCGTGGCAGGGTGGGACTGGGGGCTGGGGAGGCGGGCGGAGTCTTCGTCGACCGGGAGTGGCTTTTTGGTCGGGGAGCACTCAGGGGTGGCTGGTCTGAGCAGCACTCTCTTCCTCAGTGATTGCTGGACAAGGAGAGATAAAGCCGTAGATTCAATGACGTGGGAATGTAATTCAACAAGGATCTGCCCGAACTCAAGTCAGTCATGTCCCCGAGGACAAATGACAGTTGAAATAGTTGCCATAGTCATAGTAATGGTTTGATGTAGATAAGGGCATGCACAAGGTTCAATCTTCAAAGAAACTTTCTAAACTTGTCAAACAACACAACGTTAATTTCCATCGAATAAAAATATAGCATTTTGTGAGCTTCACCTTGCCACTTTTATCCGCCAGTAAAGTGTAAGGCGTGTCATTTTTGGTGACAAAAATCACGACATGATTTTCGATATATCTCAGGAACGGAACATGCTACAGAGGTCAAACATGCATCAAAATAAAGCTTATTTCATGCTCTTTCTGACTATGGGTTAATTAACTTAAGGGGCGTTACTGCGGAGCCAGTCACAAAATGTTACTTTATCCACCACTCACGTTGGCCTGGGCAGCTCTCCTGCTGGAACTGACAGAGCTGGTGATGGGGTTACGGGGGGTCTTCGACAGCAGTCCCCCGGAGGCCGCCAGGGCTTCCCGCTTCTCCGCCGATCCGTTGGCCGGGCTGGCCGACGGGCTACCGACCGCCCGGTGCCAGCTGGCGGCCGCCGATGACGACACGCTCGGAGTGCTGCACCGCGAGCCATCGTCCAGGCGCCTGTTCCACAACGAACGAGAGGAGCAAAGGTCACACTGAGGTCTAGGCGGAGGCCTCTTCGGCGGGGATTTCCCCCCTGGGATTTCGTGGGCCTTGAGGTGGTGATCCTATCTTCTTCCAAGAACCATGTAAAATCAATGCACGGTTCGATATGCACATACCTGCCAACCTATCTAAATTTATTTGCGGAAGGTTTACAATGTGCCACTGCCAGCGGCTTGCCGGCCGGAAGTGCACCTGGTAGGATCAAAACGCCAGGCCCCTTTGAGCTTAATAATGAAATGAGGAAATCGAAAACAACAAATCGAAATGAAGAAGGGTGTAAGCCCATCTTTCTTGAGCTAGACCTACGATGCCCACCAAAGGTGTGAGTTGAGTCGCCTCACAGCTTGCTATGCAAGGGGAATGAATCCCAGTGCCCTGACCCTCACCTCCGCTTCATCGCCGAGAAGCCCTCCATCTCCAGCGTGGAGGAGGCGAGGCTGCTCCCGTCCTCCTGCTCTTCGGCGGTCACCCGCTTCCTCTTCTCGCTCAGCGCTGCGAGGACGGCGTCCTTGTGCAGGGGGCTCCCGCTCGCCCGCTCCAGGGACAGGCGGCGAAAACTGCGCGACCGAGAACAAAGATCAAAGAGGTTTGCACAATTACCGATATTCGCTGTGATACCAAGAAGTCGTTCGAAAGACGTTGTGATTCTGCAACGTCATGAATTCGTGAAGTTGACTTTCGTTTCATGAAAGTCAGAATTTCAGTTTTGCGATTTTTGCAAAATATCGACTTGTTGACTTTTCATCCCAACTTTAGTATGCAGCAGTTAAAGTATTGAACAGAAGGCTTGCATCTTTGATGATAATTGTAAAAAAGCTGCATCCACTTTGTGATCCCGGACTGCTGTAGCAAGGTTTAAGACAATAGACAGATTGCGCCATATCATCACTTGACTTAATATAGTGGGTATTCCGGTAAGGTCTCAGGTACAGACTCCGGAATATTCTGAATAGATTTTGAGAAAGCAAAGCCTCGATCAAACAAACTAGTGCAACAATCATCATGTAATTTACAACAGCGGCACCTAGATCTGGGGCCACCGTGTTTGGTGATTGTTTGATACCCCTGGAGGCCACCTGACCTATAGGGCTCAATCAGTCAATTGGTTGTTTGCATCTGAATGATAGCAGGGGTGTGATCCAATAAGCCAATGAATTCTGATTGTTGAGGGTTTTCAGAAGCCATGACTGAATTCAGACAGGCACTTTGTCTATGGGATGGACTCACAGGGGGCTGGCTGATCTCCGGTGGTCCGGCCGGGCGATCTTGACCGTCACCGGGCTGTGGGTGCGCAGACGCCCCGAACCCAGGCGCGAGGGGGAGGAGGAGGAAGGGGAGCCCTCGCCCGAGAAGAGGGCGCCCGAGGGCAAGATACCCAGGCTGGTGCGGGCGTAATCGGGCTGGTGGGTTGGGTAGTGGCGGCTGGGCAGGGGGAAGACGGCCGGTCTGCTGTGGTCAGCTGTCAGGGGCTGGTGAACTCTCGTGACCATCCTATGCGGATACTGGGAGGAAGGTCTGTAGAGGGAGAAAGGGGTGAGGAAAATGAGAAAATACCAAATCATCCCCCCCCCCAAATAAAAATGAAACATTGAAATGCTACCACATTTACTGATAATATAGTTGACTTTTGGCTGGTTACCTAATTTCATCAAGCAAAGCTTCTTCAAATTGAAGCAAATGTTGGCACTTTCAGCAGCTCTTACAAATGACATTGGCACCGGGTTACAAACTGGAATAGCTACTAACTAAGTCCGAGTAACTTGGACCCGACAAGTCACCCTTTTTTTATCAAATTTTGAAATTGTGAGGGACGGGTGACTGTCAAACCGACAATCTGGCCCTGTTTATAGGTCTGCAGTTACTGCAGCTTAAGTGACCAGGTAACGCTAACGGATTGATGGACGTTCACAATGTAGACTCTTTAGTCTTAGTCTTCCCGATTGAAAACGCCAAACTCACTTCGCGGTAGAGCTGCTGGTAGTTTTTGTGGGTGAAAACGCAGACGGGCGGACGCTAGAGATGGGGCTACGGTTCAGGCCCGCACCAGGGCTGACCGGCAAGTACTGTCTCAGACTCTTCTCGGGGCTCGAGAAGACTGGCAAGGCGTACGCGATGTTGTTGCCGTGCAACCGGACATCGGTGAAGGGCTTTGGCACGATGCCAACCATCGGCTTTGGGGGCGACGCGACGAAACTTGGCCTGCTGTTGGGTGAGAAACTACCGATGCTGTTGAGAGTTCTCAGACTCGTTTGGTTGTCGGCTCGTTTCAGCGGGCTCATCTGGTACGTTGGACGTGCCGGCGATGCAAAACTCGCACTGTCTGAACTGTGGCTCTTCCTCTGGGCAAGTGGGCTTCCATCCTGACCTCTGACCTTAGGTCTCACTGTTGCTGGCTGACTCTGGTGCCGACCCGCACCGGTGGCCGATTTCAGGACGAGAAAGGAGACCGCCAGCACAGCGCAGAGCAGGAGTGTCGCGAGAAAGGTGAATTTGAAGACCCAGATCATGCAAAGCGGCAGGGTTATGCCACTGATGAGGGCGAGCAGACGATTCTGGCCTCTCAATTTCCACATGTCTGTCTGCATTGATTACACACCATGGAGGTATACACAGCTTCAGTCGGCACAGTCACGTTCTATTTTTCTTCCAAGCCGAGAACAAACCGCAAAGTGCTCTATTTAGAATATACTACATGATGCACAATACACAGCTATAGACTGCCTGAGCTTACGTGGAATCGTAGAAGTTGTACATTTACATAAACGTCAATTTCATGGAACATTGTGCAGTTGTACCGCAGTAACACTGTGCACTACATACACTGTGCACATGATTCAACTCTACGTCCGTCCGTGGCTCAACATGTGTTGAAAATGTTTTCGATTTACTATTTTTAATATAAATTATTAAACTAAAATTCAAAATAAAACCTTCACAAAAACCTTTAAAATATATTATTTACGGATAAATATTTTTTATTTTACGATATATGAGAAATTCTTCAAAATCTTTCAATTCTATATTACTTTAGTATGCATCATATTGTACGAGGTGACATTTTCAAATTACAGTAGTTTACATTTAACTGTAGTTTACAGTTATATTACACACATTGGTGTCCGCTTTTCTGCATTATTCTAAGGAAACATGAACAACCTAATGAGAGAACCGTAGTAATTTGTCGTATGAAAATTATTTGTTCGTTTATTCGGCTAAAATGTTGCAGCAATCATTGCTGTTAGAAATAGAATGTACTGGCTGTGGCTGTGGCTATGGGCTAGCTAACCAGCAGTGCAATAAGAACTAAGGACTTGGACAAGGGCTTGGGATTTGCTTGCTTTATTTTTCTCATCAGTGATTCAAGAACGGCCTCTCGTGTGCAGTTTTTTTGGGGGGTGAAAACTCTTGTTACTGATCAGGAAAACAAACCATCAAAAACGAAACGAAAAGCCCTTTATCTTCGGGTTTAGTGTGATTGAAAGACGAAGCCTAAGCCTGAAAGGCGGGATTCGTGAAAGCCACACGACGTGCCTTGAATAAAAGCGGGCATTTCATTGGCTGTTCAGACCGAGGCTGCAAAAAGAGCGGCCATTTTATAAATGTCAATGTTTTGCTGCCGTCGAATGGACGTGTTTGGGTGAAAACAAAACAGTCTAAAACAGTGATAATTTAGAAGAGTACTGGAACTTTCTGGATTCGGTGAGAATTTCTTAATCAGAATTAATTTCTATCTGAAAATACTTATTCTTATTAGTTCTTTCGCCGTGTTTTTGCCACAGTTTGAAGTTCAACGAACTAACGACAACGTCTGTGTTATTGTAATTTGTAATGTTAATGTATTGTTACGCTGCGGAGTGCGGGCATTGTGCATTGACATTTATTTACCGTTGCCTGCAGTTTCTGCAGTTATAATTGTTTGTAATTATATTGCATCTTCTTTTTTAGTTTGACAGAAAATTAAATATGTTAAGGACTTTTAATTTAATTATACATTATTATGTAAACAAACACTCAAAGTCCAGGCCAGTCATTCTTTCCTGTCCCCTCCCATGCAATTGCAATGCATGCATGTCATTGTCAGTGTCACATTGTCAGTCTGTGACACTGACACATTGTCACTGTCACTAGTGAGACAGCCACTGGCACTGGTTTAGCTTGTGAAAACTGGGAAGCATTTTCCTCTTTTAAAAAATTATATTCAATGGGGAAAATTTTACCCTCAATTGTGCACATTGCACAACAAGGGACCATCAAAAAATTTATCAACAATTTTACCATACAAAATACAATATATACTGGCAAATGATTGGGTGAAAACTTCAAATTTTTTCGAATACAACATTTAAAACACGACTGACTCTGAATGATATTTGAAATTTCATTTGAAGGTTTTTACCCCATTGCCAGACGTCGACCGACACGCCAAGAATAGAATGGCGATGAGCTTTGAGTTTGTCCTACCGCTGCACCCCAAGGACCTGCTGCAGAGTCGGGGCACCAGCCAGTATGTGGTGGAGGAGGTGTACGGCGCACGCCAGGTACCAGACCGTGTCTTTGGCTGCAAGACGGCGCTGCGCACCGACGGCCCCTCCATGATCAGGGACCACTTTGACGGCTTCTACAGCCTCCTCAGGTGCGCCTCGTAA
This sequence comes from Luidia sarsii, assembly GCA_949987565.1. Lineage (NCBI taxonomy): Eukaryota > Metazoa > Echinodermata > Asteroidea > Paxillosida > Luidiidae > Luidia > Luidia sarsii. The sequence goes on from OX465115.1 coordinate 15,352,497, forward strand.
CAATTTTTTTTTAAATGGCTCTCGTCATTTTGGAACCCATTTTGAAGCTCACTTTTGTCCTAAGTGGAAGGTTTGTGGTGACACTATATGTAGCACTTCTCTTTCACACAACGCAGTGGCTGTGTTTACGGCAGTCGTCCATGTGGTTCCCTGATGTACTTAACAATATTTGTCAGGATGTTTAGCCCTTGGAACCAGTCTATCATATCAATGAATAGTCTGGTTCAACCAGCCTGCAATGCTGAGGAATACTTTCAAGTGAGGGAACCACACGGACGACTGCCGACTAACAATAGCCTCTGCGTTCACACAATGCAATGACTGCACTCATGAGTTGATATCTGATATTTGTTACAAGGAGTTTGTGCATTCCGGTCCTTTTTCTTGCAGGCATTTCAATGAAGTCAAGCAGGAAACAAAGGAGGAAGCCTGGGAAATTCTTCTTCAAGGTGAGATTCACCGATTGTACATTGTCCAACAAATAAAGGAAAAATTTACTGGGAAAAATTTTGAAAAATAGAGTAATATGCAAAAATGTTGCAAACTACTTTATACTGATTAAAATGACCAGAATTAGGAGGGCCTGGCATTTTGATCCTAGCAGGACCTTTATCAAAGGCAGAATGCCTTTGCCATTTTGAAAAATGGCAAAGAAAACATGGATAGGGACTTGAACTATAGACCTCTGGTTTTTACCATCTGAGCTATCTAGTCCTTAGATGGTGGCCTCCCCAAATAGTCAACTAGTCTTTGCCGGGGTGGGGGCGCCAGTCAAAAACATTCAACCATTGATTGTTATATATCTCCAGTCCAGGGATCATTCCCCTGTTTTCATACCCGTACATTGTGTGAACTACAGCTTACTCATGCCTGGTGTTAACCCATTGTGCAAACCCTTACAATCTTGGGATTGACGTTTTTCCCCTCAACCCTTGTCTTTGATGTGCTCAGCTCAGCAGCAGCTGTGTACTAACCTGTCCGCTGCCTGCAGTGATGCTGAGACACAGCCTGATCTGAGGCAGCATCTGAACACCCTTAAGATGCTGTGCTACCTCCTGTGCCAGACAGCCGAGGCCTTTGAGGCAGAAGCCTGCAAGCCCTCCATCGACACCACCGTCAGAGGAGCTAGGGTGAGTATGGCAACCCCCTCCTCCTCCTCCTCCTCCCTCTCCCTCCTCCTCCTCTTCTCTTCCTCCTCATCTCTTCCTCCTCCGCCTCCTCCTCTATCTTCTCCTTGTCCCCCTCCTCCTTCTCTTCTCTTGCTCCTCCTCCTCCGCTTTCTCCTTCGCCTCCTCTTCCTGCTCCTCTTCCCCCTTCTTCTCTTCTCTTCCTCCTCCTCTGCCTACTCCTCCTCTGCCTCTTCCTTCCCCTCCTCCTTGTCCCCCTCCTCTTCTCTTCCTCCTCATCTCTTCCTCCTCCGCCTCCTCCTCTGTCTTCTCCTCGTCCCCCTCCTCCTTCTCTTCTCTTGCTCCTCCTCTGCTTTCTCCTCCGCTTCCTCCTCCTGCTCCTCTTCCCCCTTCTTCTCTTCCTCCTCCTCTGCCTACTCCTCCTCTGCCTCCTCCTTCCCCTCCTCCTCGTCCCCCTCCTCTTCTCTTCCTCCCTCTTCCTCCGCCTCCTCCTCACCCCTCCTTTTCCTCATCCTCCCCTCCTCCTCTTCCCCAACCTTCTCTTCTCTTCCTCCCTCTTCCTCTGCCTCCTCCTCCCCCCTCCCCCTCCTCCTCCCCCCTCCTCCTCCTCCTCCCTCCTCTTCCCCAACCTTATTTTCCTCTTCCCCCTCCTCTTCTCCTCCTCCTCCTTGTCAGGTGATGCCCTTCCAGACTGTTGTTTATTTCCATGCCCTAAAAGTACATCTCTCCACGTCTCTGCTCTGCTTATTGTCACTGTCAGGGCCGAGCCAAGAGCAAGAAGACTGCTTCAGGCTGGGACTGGGAGGCAGAGAAGGAGCGATTCCTGCAAGGAACCCTGCACCTTCTGCAGCTGGAGTTGTGGCGTCTCTGGGACCCTCCCATCGTGGAGCGGGAATTTGTAAAGTAAGGAGGAGTTTGTAAAGTCCTCACATTGTAAAGAAAAAACAACAACAAATATTTTTGTCACGTGGTAAGATTAGAAGAATGCCTTTAATAGCCATCTTTGATGGTCCATTTCAGTGGCCATCTTCAGTGGCCATCTTTAATGGATATCTTTGATAGCTATCTTCAGTGGCCATCTTCAGTGGATATCTTTGATAGCCATTCTTCAGTGGCCTTCTTCAGTGGCCATCTTTAATGGATATCTTTGATAGCTATCTTCAGTGGCCATCTTCAGTGGATATCTTTGATAGCCATTCTTCAGTGGCCTTCTTCAGTGGCCATCTTTAATGGATATCTTTGATAGCTATCTTCAGTGGCCATCTTCAGTGGATATCTTTGATAGCTATCTTGAGTGGCCATCTTCAGTGGATATCTTTGATAGCCATTCTTCAGTGGCCTTCTTCAGTGGCCATCATTAGTGGATATCTTTGAAAGCTATCTTCAGTGGCCATGTTCTGTGGATATCTTTGGCAGCCATTCTTTTTTGGCCATTTTCAGTGGCCATCTTCACTGGCCATCTTCAGTGGATATCTTCGGTGGCCATCTCTTAATTTTTTATGATAAGAGACCAGGTTATCGTCTGTGCCTGTTTGTTTGTTTTTTCAGTGCATTTGGCATTGCTTATTTTGTTAATGGTCTTTTTTGTTGGGTTGGTCTCCCTCCTCATTCCTTGACAGCCTGATCAGCTGCTGCTGCTACAAACTCCTGGAGAACCCATCTGTGGGTCGGAGTGCTGGCACCAGGGATGCCTTGTTCTGCCTGCTAGGCCAGCTGATCATCAAGTACAACCACACACTGGGTAAGAGATGACTGCAAGGAGACCAGCCTCATAGGGTGGATGCAGCTTTTTATTTTTATTAAAAAAAAAAAAAAAAACCGAATCTCTTGGTCGAATCTCTTTGACGATTCTGGAGAGAGACTAGATAACACTTGGTGAGGGAACGACCATAATGTGGAATGATTGGATGGTCTGTCGTTGCAGGTGCCAGCGTGATGATCATCCAGTTACTGCAGCACTTTGAGCACCTGGTCAGCCCCTTAGCCCAAGGTGTCCATTCCATCGTCACCCAGTACGGAGCCAAGAACATCGTCAGCGAGATCATGAGGTGATCATCTCTCAGTGCTTCAGAAGTTACAACTGACGAGAGACACTAATCTTATTTTCTTAACTAGCTCTCTGCCTTTGAAAAAAGCAAGAATTAAACCATCCAAGTTAACATTTCTGTGGTCAATTAGTGGCTTATACAACCCCAAAATATTCAACTCTCAATAATGCAGACTTGAGAGTGACATTTCCATTTTGCAGTACCTTTCTAAATGGTATTATTCTTTCCTACGATCTTACCCTTTTTTTAAAGGAATGTTAATTCCTATCTTCAACCTTCCTGAGTTTCTCCCTATCTCCTCTCCTTAGCCCTAACCTTGAGTGTCTTTATAACCTTATTTTTGGCGAATTTGAATTCCAAAAAAATAATTACACAAATTATTCCCATTTGCCACATCTGTGGGTTGGTTTTTTTTGTCGGAAAGCCAATTTGGCCCCAATTTCACGCCGTCTTTGGTTTCATCATCTTGCAGGGAGATCGGTAGCCTGGATTCCCATGACCTGGCCAGGGACAACAGTGGCACCAGGGCCTATGCCAGCTTCCTTGTGGAGCTGTCTGAGAAGATCCCCGGCCTGATGCTGCCCAGCATCAGCCTCCTCCTCTGCCATCTGGACGGCGAGGTAAGTGCTGACTCTCTCCCCCTAGCTCCCCCTCCCCTCACCTCAGGCCGCCCTGTCCTCCTCAGGCCGCGGCTCCTGGCCTTTAGCTTTGGCCGTGGCTCCTGGCTTGAGCTTTGGTCTTTTATCAAGCCTCAGCTTTGGCCATGGCTCTGCCTGAGCTTTGGTGTTGGGGCCAAATATTCGGCCGCGGCCTCACTCTTAGTTTCAGCCTTGTGTCCAATTTTGGCATCGGCCTAAAGGTTTTGACCTGAATAATAGCCTTGGCTCCAGCTCTGGCTTTGGCCTTGGTTTGGCCTTAACTTCAGCTTTGGCTCCATTTTTTGGTTTGGCCTTTATTAACAGCCTTGGCTCGGGCTTTGGCTTTGGCCTTAGCTTTGACGTTACTTCAGCCTTGGCTTCAGGTTAGCCAAGGGTATTGCCCTTGGCTTGGTATCGACTCTGGCCTCAGCTTTACCTAAGGCTTTAGCTTGTTTCCCTTGGGTGTAGTCTTAAGGTTTGGCTATGGCTTTGAGTTCGGCCTTGACCTGACGGCTTCAAACCTTGATTCAGCTGTGGCTTCGGGCGTTTGTCTTTGTCATTCATTTTACATCGGAATCTGGATGCTAGGTGCGGTAGGGTCACCCTTACCAATAAGGTCTGACCACAATTTGCATGCAGTCTATGTAAGCCTCCCCTCTCACCCCCCTTCCCTCTGTGGACAGTCCTACACCATGCGCAACGGCGTCCTGGGAGTGCTCGGTGAGATCGTGGTCCGCTCCCTCAGCAAGGACGGACTGGACAAGAAGGCGCGGGGTACCAGGGACCAGCTCCTGGACAAGCTCGAGGTATGGCTGGCGAGAATGCAGGCAACCAGTGAAAATGCCTTTCGTACCACAGTGTCATCAAAACAAGATGGTGGTCTCTTGTTTATGCCAAGCAATTGAAATTTAGAGGGACTGGGGTGTTGATCCAAACAGGACCTTTTTAAAAAATTCAGTTGCTGCCCTAGATTTGCATTTTGGTCATTGACGTCACGATTTTGGTCCTTAAAGTCACAATTATGATACAAAATAAAAAATAAATGAATTTTCAACTTTGTTGCGCAGGATCACATTCACGACGTCAACGCCTTCACACGCAGTCGCACCCTACAGGTGTGGCTGCACCTGTGCCGGGAACGGGCTATCCCGTTGCCCCGGCAACGCAGCGTCATGTCGCTGGTGCTGGGCCGTCTGCAGGACAAGTCCAGCATTGTCCGCAAGCACGCCGTCCAGCTGCTCTCTGAGTTCCTGTCCGGCAATCCTTTCGCCGCCAAGGTAACGCACGCAGCCATCGCAAAATAGGTTGATCAGGGTTTGGCCTTCTAGGAATTAGTAGCTTGCTAATGGCCTTGTAGGAAGGAGAAGGGGAGGGTTGGGGAGGGAAGGGAAGGGAAGGGAAGGGAAGGGAAGGGAAGGGAAGGGAAGGGAAGGGAAGGGAAGGGAAGGGAAGGGAAGGGAAGGGAAGGGAAGGGAAGGGAAGGGAAGGGAAGGGAAGGGAAGGGAAGGGAAGGGAAGGGAAGGGAAGGGAAGGGAGGGGAGGGGAGGGGAGGGGAGGGGAGGGGAGGGGAGGGGAGGGGAGGGGAGGGGAGGGGAGGGGAGGGGAGGGGAGGGGAGGGGAGGGGAGGGGAGGGGAGGGGAGGGGAGGGGAGGGGAGGGGAGGGGAGGGGAGGGGAGGGGAGGGGAGGGGAGGGGAGGGGAGGGGAGGGGAGGGGAGGGGAGGGGAGGGGAGGGGAGGGGAGGGGAGGGGAGGGGAGGGGAAGGGAAGGGAAGGGAAGGGAAGGGAAGGGAAGGGAGGGCAGGGCAGGGCAGGGCAGGGCAGGGCAGGGCAGGGCAGGGCAGGGCAGGGCAGGGCAGGGCAGGGCAGGCAAGGCAAGGCAAGGCAAGGCAAGGCATTTGGTCTTCGGTATGGGTGCCAAGGTTGACCATGCTACCGGCTCTCTCCATCCCTCATTCTCTGCCACTCTCAAGGCCTCACCAAGCCCCCATGGCTGTCCACTCTATGATATTGTCTTCCATTCATACATCAGACAGAAAATATTCATATGCTTTTTCTCTCGCAGCTCTCTGTGGACGAGCTGACGGCTAGCCTGGACAAAGAGACGGCCAAACTGAAAGCCATGACCCCCGATGAGGAGCTTGAAATGTCAGGTGAGCTATCCAACCCTTAGATGGAGGCCTACCTAAATACTCAACTAGTCTTTGCCGGGGTGGGGGCGCCAGTCAGAATCAATTCAACCATTAACTACCGTATATCTCCATGAAAAAAAAAAAAAAAAATATCTTCATAACCTGACGTTTCGATCCTAGCAGGATCTTTCTCCTTTCTCCTTTGAGAAAGGTCCTGCTAGGTTTGAAACGTCAGACCCTCTTACTTTTGTGATTTATGTGTTGCAGGTCATTTTAGTCAGTGAGTCAGTGAGCAGTTTGCAATTTTTTTTGGTATTTACTTCATAACTCTTTGTCCTTTGTTTCTCATCTGTGTCCTATTCACTCTCTACCCCCTTCCTTCGTGTACATGTATCTGTTTTGTCCTTGTGAATTTCCCTTTGAGAAAGGTCATAATAGGATCGAAACGTCAGGCCCACTAAATTTTAAGATTTGCATTTTGGTAATTTTAGTCAGTAAGCAGTTTGCAACATTTTTGTATATCACTTTAAGTCATAACTTTTTGACGAACTTAAAGTGCTATTCCCTGGCCATCTCTGTTGACTGCTTTGCCAACCTCCAACCCTCCTTAGACGTGACTTGCAAGACGGAGGAGATGTGGCAGGCCATGGTGCCGGAGCTCTCTGTCGTGGTCAAGGAACACCTGAAGGAGATGGAGGAGGCGGAGGAGGAGGAGGAGCTGGAAGCCGACAGCGCTGAGATCCCCGACGATGCCTCCGAGGAGAGGTACGGAGATAACGCCCTGACAACCTCTCGGAGAAGAACTAGGTCAAGCTGAGCACGCTCATTGAGTTGGGGCTGCCCACCTGGAAGTTTTGTCCGCTAGAATAGAGGCATGTCTGTGGTTGAAGGGTATCAGCACACATTTTTCTCGGACAGCGCAGCCTATGCTCCATTGTACTACACACAACGGGCCCCTCTTTGAGGGCGGATAATCTCTTGACAAAAGCCACACAGACTTCCAAATTGTGCCACATTTGATTCGCTGATACAAATAGTGTCCTCATTGATTTATTTCTCAGGTATATTGTTCTGTGATTGTTTAGCGTGATTATGAAATGGCACTATGACAGCCATTGACACTGAAATAAACCCGTCCGCAAGAGGGTTAAAAAGGGGCAGATCATAAGCATGTGGGAAACATGAACCAGGAAGGGAATTCCTTGTCTGATTGATCTCATGGACAATCGAGTTGTATTCATTGTGCACTGTCCTGGACCTTTCTCTTACCAGCGTGGTCGCCAGTCTACGTGAGCTACTGGACAATTCTCAGCATCGCCAGGCTCTTCACCTACTGCGTGCTGCCAGAGACTGCTGGCCTGACAGTCAGCTGCTCTTCCCACCTCCGACCCTTAGGTATATATCCCAGGCATGCAATTTTTCTGCGGATCCGCAGATTTCCGGTTTTTTTTTATTCGGCCGTAAAAAAAAAATCTGTAAAAAAAAATAAAAGAATAAAAAATGCATCTGGATATTTCTTCTCCCCTAACTATTATTTAAAACACATGCTGAGATCAGGTTAAAAAAAATTCTGGTTGTATGTCTTGATAAAGGTTAAAATCTGCTTTAAGTCATACTAAGTAGTCAAAAACTGCTCAGAATGCACCACAGAACATGTAGAATCCAACAATTTTCGGGGGCCTTTAAGTGCGCCTCAAACCCCACGCTGTATGGGCTTCATGCTTCGTGCTCGCAGTTTCATTCGCACATTTTCCTCTTCTTCTTTTTTTAATTCAAGAGTTGCATGCCTGATATCCTCATATCAGTGCCAAAATGTGGTGTTTCTACATACGTTTCGACCTCTTTTGGACTTGTTGACTATTTGGGAAGGCCAGCATCTAAGGGCTGGATAGCTCAGATGAAAGATCACCGGGCAGGGTTGGGCAGGCGAGGGGAAGGAAAGAGAGGCAAGACACGGCAAGGCATTTGTGGTGCTAAGGATGACCATGCTACCAGCTCATATCACTGCCAAAAAGGTTGCGTTTCTTCATTCGTTTGGACCTCTTTTTGATTTGTTGACTATTTAGGGAGGCCACCATCTAAGGACTGGTTAGCTCAGATGGGAAGAGTGCTGGTATGCAAAACCAGAGATTTCGGGTTCATGTCCCAGTCCAGTCAAAGTTTTTCTTTGCCATTTTAAAATTTGTTCATTAGTTCCAAGTCAGCTAGGCTCGAAACGTCAGGCCCTCCTAAATTTTGATGTGAACGAAAGACAAACTCCAGACAGCCAGTTCAGCTGCATCAAACGTCTTTTTCTTCTGTTTCGGTTCTTGGCTTTGGTCCTTGCAGCTCCCTGGATGAGGATGAGGAGTCTGAGCAGACAGAGTCACAGGATGAAAGCACCGCTGTTATGATCACCCTCAGAGCTCTCTACCTCGGTATGTCCCCAAAGAAATGCCTCAGGAATATGGCTGAATGCAAGGCCTGCTGACAGCCTTCCTATCCTCCGTAACTAAGCTCACAATGGGCAATTCAGCGCATGGGTCAGATAGCTTCTCTGTATCACTCATGCAGTTGATTTCGAAAAAAACTCATCGTGAAATCAATTCAATCGCAAGACGATGAGCAAAATAAAGAAACTGTGTACGGGCTTGTCACAAGTTCAGTTACGATATTAAGGCTTTGTGAAATCCACCTGTGGTCTTACGATTGGTTATAAGTTACAATAACTCGGGTTGAATCGAGCACTGGGCTCTGATTTCCCTCATTCCTTTGTTTCTCAGTGTTGATGAGAAGGTAATTGAGGTCAGTAACCTGGGGTAGGGGAGGGTTTCTGATCTGATATCAGCGCCCTCTGACCCCGTCAATCCTTTTGTGTGTCACTCTGCAGGTGTGAAGGTTGTGGAGCCTGTAGACTCTGACGGAGACGAGGAGGTCCTTGGCTTACAGAGTCAGGAGGAACTGGCCGGACTGACAACCCCGGTGTCCACTGGGGATGAGGATGGCGCCGGCGATGGCGGGACCGTCGTCAATGAGCTGTCCAAACAACAAGTGCTGGTCAAGTATCTCCAGGTAGGTCTGCAATATTGGCCTCCCACCTTCCTAGCTAGCTAGGCTAGCTGTTAGCTAGCTAGGTTAGCTGTTAGCTTGACAAAGGTTAGCTGTTAGCTTGACAAAGGCTAGCTGTTAGCTTGACAAAGGCTAGTTTTTAGCTTGACAAAGGCTAGCTGTTTGTTTGACAAAGGCTAGCTGTTACCTGGGAACTGAGTACTGGGAACTTCTGAACAAATTTTAAAGTTTGCAAATTTTTGTTCAAAAGTTCCCTGTCAGTTTTTCCTTTCTTTGTTTGACTTGAATTGAAAAGGCTGCATCCACTTTGTGCGATCCCCGAGCTGCCGTAGCCAGGTTTACAACATCCCGCCCGAGCTGCCTGAAATATTTGTATCAGGCACCGGGCTAAGCACTGAGCATTCAGTGTTTATCACGTCGAGCAAGGGCAAAAACCTCATTGAATTTGATGTGTGTGTTTGTTTGCCAAGGACTGCGTGACGTTCGCTGGTCAGATCCAGACGGCGGTGCCCATCCTGTGCGAGCTGCTGAGCTCCAAGACCAGCAGCGACGTCCTGGAGGCAGTGGAGTTCTTTGTGCGGGCGCAGGAGTTTGGCGTGGGCAGCACCGGTCAGGGTGTACGGCGCATGATGGTGCTGGTCTGGTCCAAGGAGGCGGGCGTCAAGGAGGCGGTGGTGGCTGCGTACAGACGGCTCTACCTCAACCCTCAGGGAGGCAACCAGAGGTAGGCAACTCATAGCTGCCAACCATTCCTATTTTGGCAGGAATCATTCCTCTTTTTTTTGGTAAAAATTTATTTAAATATGTATTTGTGAAGAGATCCCACAATTCCTCCCCCATTCTGAACTAAAAAAAAAGAGTCAATTTCACCCACTTCTGGTAGCTAACTCCCCCATTCTGAATCTGAACTCAAACAAGCCAATAAGCATGTATATCTACCAGGGCCCTTTGCCCAAATTCATAGCTGCCAACCATTCCTATTTTGGAGGAATCATTTCTCTTTTTTGATTTTCGATTTTTGGCTTGGAAATACACATGTATTCCTTTGTAGTTAGCAGAAGTATTTCCTTTAAGATAGATTGGTAGCTATGGCAATGGAAGGTCCCATTTCTTCCAACAGTTCCCATTCAATTTTTCATTGATTTGTTTGACTAAGAAAAAAAAAGTCTATTGAGTTGACCCTCCTCTGTTTCCTGTTTTTGTTTGTTTGTTTTTTTCATCCTTGACTTGGTTCTAGATCTCGTAGCCAAGCCATCGTGAGGAGTCTGATTGGGCTGACCCTGGGTGCCAGCCTGGGAGAGCTAACCTCCTTGGAGGAGCTCCTGGCTGAGTTTGTGCGCAGCGGAGACATCCCCGGGCCCGCCCTGCGCCTCCTATGGGAGCACTTTGCCCTCAAGCACGCCGGCACCACACCCCAGGAGAGCAGGGCAGCCCTGGTAGTCCTGGGCATGGTGGCAGGGTGAGCACACACTTCTAACATCTAGCCAGCTATTCTGACTGTCTGTTTGGTCTGTCTGTCTGTCTGTCTGTCTGTCTGCTCTACCTGGGAGTTCATCTTCTGTCCACCTATCCTTCTGTCTGTATGCCTGAATGCTTGCCCATCCAGCCATTCTATCTGTCTGTCCATCAGTCTGTTTGTCTATTCATTCTTGTGTCCATCCAGCTATCTGTATGTCCATTCTTACATCAATCTGGCTGTGCGTCCATCCATCCATCTGTCCCATTTTCCATCAGTTTTTGTTTGACTGACCATCCATATATCTATCTATCTATCTGTTTGTCCATTTGTTCATCAGTCTGTAAATCTGTCTGCCTGTCTGTTCATCAATTTACCAGTCTGTTCGTCCTTCCATCTGTTTGTACATCCATCTGTCCCTTTGTCCAGCAGTCTTTGTTTGACCATCCATCCATCTATCTGTATGTCCATTCTTCCAACAATCTGGTTGTTCGTCCATCCATCTGTCCCATTTTCCATCAGTTTTTGTATGACCATCCATCCATTTATCTGTATGTCCATTTGTCCATCAGCCTGTCAATCAGTCTGTTTGTCCATCCCTCTGTCACTTAGTCTGTCCATCCACCCATAATCTGTCAGTCTGTCCTTCAGCGTATCAGTCTGTCCGTCATTCAATGCACGTAGCTCTCTAGCTATAAATCCTGCTCTGTATTTGATGTGCCTGTTCTATTTCCTTGCAGAGCTGACGCTGCCATTGTGCGCAGTAACATCGACGTGCTGGTGTCCGAGGGTCTAGGCCCGAGGGGTCAAGACGATTTCCTGCTGGCCAAAGACACTTGTCTGGCGCTGCTGAAGACTGTCAAGGCTGGCAAGGCAAGACATCTCTCATTCCCTGAAGACTTAAAACAAAAAATACCCCCGACAACCCACTATTAACCCCTTACGGACGGGATTATTTTAGTGCCAATGTCCGTCACAGTGCCATTTCCAAAACTCGCTAAATGATCAGAGAACGATATACCTGGGAAATAAATCAATAACAGTACACTGACTGTCATGGACGCTAAAAAGGGGGCCCAAGTATTTAATGTATGTTCTACCACCTGAGCCATCCGGTCCTTATGCTCCGATGTCTTTCCCAAAAGGTCAAGTATCTTTGCCTGGGTGAGGGTGCAGAGTAGTTGAGCACCGGTGTGTCAACCAAGAGGTCTCTGGTTCACATCCTTGACAATTTGTATTTCTCCCACTTGTAGCCGTCCGTTCTGCATGGGGAAGAGCCGTTCCGCTTTGCAGTGGACCATCCGATTTTCACCCGCCTCTCTGCTATCCTGACTTCAGGTAGGTTTGGAGGAGAGGCATGAGACTGAATCCCATTTGAATCTCTTCTTTGGACCGTCTAAGATTCTCAAGGTTTTGGGCAATGGTCACTGGCTTTTTTCTTAATGCAAATTCACGCAAAACAAGGCTATAAAGCCACTCAAGTTTAAGGGCTAAGGAAAGAAGGAGATAGAGAGGGACTTAGGAAGGCTGGAGATAGGAATTGACATTCCTCTTAAAAAGGGCAAGATCGTAGGCTGGGGGAAAACATGAACCAGGAAGGGAATTCCAGTGAGAGGCTGAACGAGGGAAGAAGCTGTTCTGATACCTCTTTGATCTAAACCTTGGGATTGATAGAGTGTACGAATGAGAGAAGGCAAACAGCCTGGTTGCTCACTTCAATGTCCTGACTGGGGGGGGGGACTAAGTTGGCCAGACCAGAGGAATACCTCCCATGGTAATGAGGGCCTCACTCCTTCTCTCTGATGCAGCTTGTGGTGCCGTTGCGGACATTCTGATTTTCTGTGTGCTTGTGTACCTAGGAGTGGCAGACCTCCAGGAGACCCACTGGCTACCGCTGGCTGAGCAAGCGGTCAACACCATCTACCGTCTGGCCGAACACCCGGACCAGATATGCGGAGACATCCTGAAGGGTCTGGCCTCCCAACTCCTCTTGGCCAAGCAGAATGCAGATCAGCAGACAGAACCAGACCAAGAAGGTTGGCACAGAAACACTCAGATAGCCTCAGCTGAGGCTGCGCGATCTACTGTGTAGAGTGTAGACCCTTTTAATGTTCAAATAAATATATTAGAAATTATAAAGAAGAACTTTTGACTGAATCAAATATCATTAAAATCTTGAACATTTGGTAAAGAAAACTTTGACCGGACCGGGACTTGAACCCGAGACCTCTGGATTAACTTACCAGTGCTCTTCCATCTGAGCTATCCAGCCCTTAGATGGTGGCCTCCCAAATAGTCAACTAGTCTTGGGAGGCCGTCATCTAAGGGCTGGATAGCTCAGATGGAAGAGCACTGGTACGTTAATCCAGAGGTCTCGGGTTCAAGTCCCGGTCCAGTTAAAGTTTTCTTGGCCAATTGTTAATTTTGTTAAATTTCAAAATTTATGATTGCAATTTGTTTTGTTTGCTCATGATTGGGTTTTTTTTTGCCGGCTTTTTGATCGGCCGTCTCTCTCTCATCAGGTGAGGGTTCACCGGCCAGCTGTCCGGCCGGTGTGCTGTCCCGTTTCCTGGCCTTTGCCGGCCAAGTGGCCCTGGCCCAGCTGGTCCACTTGGACGTGATGGTGACCAGCGAGATGAAGCGCCGACACAACATCAAGGAGAAGGAGCAGGAGAAGGAGAAGAAAGGTGCCAAGGAGACGGTCAAGGTATCCCTCCCTCCCTCTGTTGATCATAAGACACAAACCTAGTACTGTAAAACATCGCTATAACGAACGCCGATATACCAAACATTCGGCTATAATGAACATGCCCTTTGGCTTGTTGATTTTTTATTTTATTTTTGTGTACAATAGATGTGGCCGCAACTGCTATAACGAACGGCTGCAATACTGAAAAATTTTCATGGATGATATACAAAAATGTTGCAAACTGCTTACTGACTAAAATTACCAAAATGCAAATCTTAAAATTTAGTGGGCCTGACGTTTCGATCCTAGCAGGACCTTTCTCAAATGCTCGGATCGAAACGTCAGGCCCACTAAATTTTAAAATTTTCATGGATCCCAGAATGTTCGTTATAGCGACGTTCCACTGTATTGGTCGCACGACCAAAGCAGCCATCAATTTGAACTCCCGCCTGCAAATCTCGCCTCGTCGTGGGTTTCCAAAGTCCAGCCAAAATATTTACCCAGACTCCCGGGGAACTATTACTTAGAGCCGCCCCCGCACATAGCAAATGTTGTGACACTGCATCAACAAGCCAAAACCACACCAGATCTCTGGAGTTCTGGTTGAGGAGGGGGGGGGGGTCGGGAAGTAAGGGAGGGGGCTTTGGCTTTTGATTGATCGTCGTCAATATTGACTCAGATGCTTTGCCAGCGCTGGTTTTAGCCGTGAGCTGAGTGCTAGGGAGAGAGAGGCACAGTCATCCATGAGGGGTAGGGCAGGATCTGCCCTCTGTACACACTGAGGGTGGGTTTTTTTATGTGAAAGGGGACGATCTGAGGGAGACAGACAGAAGACCATAACAACCCTGTCCTGACATATGACCGTCAAGCACCTATTGATGTGTGGCGACAATCAGACACGTATTTGCTCATTTCCGCAGAGAGCTCTGAATGCCGGGGTATTTTTTTCTCTTCTATTTTTTAATATTTTTGTAATTATTTTTTTTAACACCTTTCCTTGTCGCAGGGAAAATTCTTGCAAACTGCTTACTGACTAAAAAGACCCTTAAAAATCGAATATCACAAGTTAGGAGGGCTGGACGTTTAGATCCCAGCAGGACCTCTCTCTCAAAGGCAGGAATTCAGCCATTCTGCCTTTGAGAAAGGTCCCTTCAATGCTCGAAACATCAGGCCCTCCTAATTTCAGACCACCAATCTTGCAACCGATTGTCCAAACACAAACACGTGATGGTAACGTGGAGCCAGCCTAGGGCTTGCCTGTGCCTAGACAGTGCACAGTGAACGCAACCCTACGTTGATCTGTTTTGGTGGTATTTTTTTTTTTTGCTCGTCACTCTTGCGCAGGAGAACGGCAGTGAGCAGACTGTGCTGGAGGATGAGATGGGTCTGGGCGGGGCCAACAGCGAGGATGCGGAGGCTGAGTTCATCCGCAAGATCTGTGAGATGGAGCTTGTTACTGGTGAGGAGAAAAAAGAAGAAAGGAAATTAAAAAAAAAAAAAAAAAAAAAAAAAAAAACCTGATGTTTCCCATTCCTTTCTCTTTAATATCATTCTTTGATAAAGGTCCAGTTCAATTCAATTAAACTTTATTATCCTATCGGGGAATTTCAGTGGTCTTTTACATAAAAACATACATATTCATGTGCAATAAATGATAGAGACAACTTAACACACTAATTAGAAAAATAAATATAATTGAAGACAATTCCTTAATAACATTATTCATATTAAACAATGGCTCCCTTTTGCACTCACTGCGAGGTTTGTCTTTAAGTCTAAGGTCAACAGGCTTCATAGGTCTTGTTGATGGTTTCTTCTGTGAGTTTTTTCTTTCATTCTATGTTGTGCGCTGTTTTTTTCTGTCTCGTCAACGCTTTAGGTGTGTTGGGGTTGCCCTTGGGGCAACTCACAGTGCACGCAAATCTAGTGCCTTGTGGAAACCTACCGGGTAGTCCAATAGGTTGAATAGGTCTCCACAGGGAAATTGTAAAGGTGTATATGTCTGTTTTCACGAAACTGATATTTTGAAATAACTCAAAAATGGGTAAATTGTGATGGGTAAGAATCTGTCGCAAATAGAAGTGTTATTTAAAACTAAAAGGGAGTTTTTGGTCCAAATTTCTACCCAAGAAAGTGAATGTGGTTGAAATGGGAGCATTTTTAAAACATAGTTTCTCACTCGGTTGTGTTTGGTGCACGAGAACAAAGCCATGTCTGCACAAGGATACAGATTCAGGTGTGTGTGTTTGACACTCTTCCAACATTACCTAATTCGTCTATTAATAATGATGATGATAATAATGATGATTGTCCTGGCTGACTGATCGCAGGCCACAACTTGCTGTCGGCTGTGCGGCCCCTGCTGGTGACCGTCTGCGGCAACCCGGTCAAGTACAGCGAGCCCGGCCTGAGAGCCGCTAGCTCCCTGGCCCTGGCCAAGTTCATGCTGGTCAGCTCTGAGTTCTGCGAGACCCACCTTCAGCTTCTCTTCACCATCCTGGAGAAGGTAAAGTGAAATTAGCTCCCCCCCCTCCCCCTTGCTTACAAATTTCGCTGGCTGAGAAGAATTACTATTACTATGTACCCGGTTTTACTACATAGTTGCCAACCATTCCTATTTTTGAGGAATCATTCCTCTTTTTTTTTATAGATTTTCATGGTGAGAATAGCAGGAGTGGGTTTGCGTTGACACCATGCAAAATTCTCTCTTTTGTGAGTATGTGTGGTTCCTCCGGTTCTTTTCAGAAAAGTTCCTCCGGATCTTTTCAGAACCTCACATGCTCACAAAAGAGAATTTTGTATGATGTCACCTAAGCCTACTCCTCCTTTTTTGGGGTTAAAAGTCCATCACTTTTTACAAGCTCTTGACAACAGGCTTGGAAATACACATGTATTCCTATGTAGTTTGCTCTGTGATTTACTCCTTTTTTAGCAGACGTATTCCTAATTTCCTTTAAGATACTGTAGGTTGGCAGCTATATATTAGCACTCCACTCTTTCCCCTAAGACACAGTGGCTCAAGCAAAGTGCACTTCCAGCCAGCAACCTTTTCGCAAATAAATTCCATCAGAAGTCGCAGATCAACTCCGTAGTGAAGGAGTTGAAGACTAGACGAGTTTGTATGAGTGCATCAGGTTTTCATTCGCTGACTCGATTGAATAAAATCAACTCAAATCTTAATGATATTGGAAAAAAATCTTGCCAGCCGGATGTGCACTTTGGCTGGAGCCGCTGCGAGCGGTTCGTTGAAGGTGAAAGAGTTGATCTTTGCCACGGTCCATTTACCTTCCCCCTTCTTGACTCATTGTGGACATTGATTCCTAGTCTCAGAAAGGTTTCTGTGCAGGTTCAGTCTCTGGTCATTCAAACAAAAATATCCTCTCGTCACTCAACAAGTACAGTGGAAATATGTTTGTAGTCTATCTGACTTGATCTGTGTTTGACCCACTCCCACCTGCTGTTTAAGTTCACATTCAATTGAACCTCTTCCGCCCCCCACACATCCCCCTACCCCCCCCCCAATTTATTTTTTCAATCGTCCCACCGTTACACTTTAATTGCTATAACAGAGTCCCTGACTGAAGTACGTGCACAAACACGCTCAGTAGCATCCGACTCTATCAATCATCATCAGACTGGAAAATGTCCGTGGCGATGTTTACAGGACAAATTGGTGCCTTCACTTTTGTTTGATAAATTACCTCTGAATAGGACATCAAAAATCAGGATGGAAGGGCAGGTGCAAGCTGTCCAATTCTATCGTACTTTTGATCATATCATTTTGATTTGATTTTTGTTTAAATGACTCTTGACAGAGTCACCTTTAAGTGACCTTTAGATTTCAGCGATACAGTCACTCCAGGATGTATTTAGTGGCCAACCGGCCACTCAGCCCTCAATTTCTTGCGGCCTGATTCTGATATTTAGGAAAGGCCACTATCTAAGAGCTGGATAGCTCAGATGGAAAGAGCACCGGTACGTTAATCCAGAGGTCTCGGGTTCAAGTCCCGGTCCAGTCAAAGTTGTCTTTGCCAATTTTTCAATTTGGATAAAAAGTGGTTTCTACGTGATTTTATTTGTCATCTTCCCATAGGCTCCTCAGCCCATCATCAGGGCTAATCTCATCATTGCCCTGGGGGATCTGACTTTCCGTTTCCCGAACCTGATTGAGCCCTGGACTCCAAACCTCTATGCAAGGTACAAGAGTCTTGCGGTCGGTTTTCGTTAAACTCAAGTAGGAGGTTTGCGGTGACACCATGTACATCATCTCTTAAGGAGAAGGAGTGTGGCTCTGAAAAGAGCCGGTAACTCAATGTTTCTGGCAGTGTGTACTCTGCCCGTCGTCAGGAGATTGCTGGATTCCAACTATCACCGGTGCTTAGAAGTGCTGTGCAGAGCATTGGAGCAAGGAGTTACCGGCTCATTTCAGAGCCATACTCCTTCTCTTAAGAGATGATGTACAATGGTGTCACTGCAAACCTCCTGCTTGGTATTTCCAGCATGCAAACCATCAAATCTTTCATTAAACTCATCATTGCTTACGTCCAGTAATGAGTAATGCACAGAAAATATGGCAGCGAAAACTTGAAAAAAAATTGCACAACAACAGTAGCACCTTTAATAGCATGTGCAAAGGGTGTATGGTGTAACTGTTTTTTCCTTGCACGTTACTGAATGTTTCTACATACACATGTATGCTTTTGACTCATTCCCTATCTAATCTATGACCCATGGAACCTCAATATAGCACATCCACGATATACCAACGCTCATCTACTGAGCAGTTGCCCTCCTCGGACTCACACAATACTCGGGGAAAACTCTGCCGGAGAGTGAAGAGAACTCTACTCATGTCAGTCTACGTCCATTTCTATTGATGCTTCCTCTCTTCCCTCTTCCTCTCCCCCTCGTCTCCTTCTTGGCGGGTCTAGGCTCAGGGATCCCTCGCCCCACGTGCGCAAGAACACCCTGATGGTCCTGACCCACCTGATTCTCAACGACATGGTCAAGGTCAAGGGTCAGATCAGTGAGATGGCCACTTGCATCGTGGACCCTGACAGCCGCATCGCCGCGCTGGCGAAGCTCTTCTTCTTTGAGCTCTCCAAGAAGGTGCGTTGGGGTCAGACTCTGGTCTCAGTTGATGGTTGAATTGCTTCTGACTGGCTCCCCCCACTCCGGCAAAGACTAGTTGACTATTTGGGAAGGGCACCATGTATTAAAGGGCTGAATAGCTCAGATGGTAAGAGCGCTGGTACGCAAAAACAAAGGTACCCGGTTCAAGTCCCGGTCCAGTCCAAGTTTTCTTTGCCAATTTTTCAACCCGACAAATCTGGGGTCAGACTGTGGTCTCTGACGGGAGAACTGAGGGTGGATTTTTCGTGGTCTTATCCTGAAATTGTTAAAATTTTGTCTCAATTCTGATTTCAGGGCAACGCTATCTACAATGTCATGCCGGATATGATCAGCCGTCTGTCGGAGCCTGACTGCGGAATGGACCAGGAACAGTTCAAGACAGTCATGAGGTGAGTGACTCTTGTACCGTCCTTGCTCGGCAAAAACACCACATTCTCAGTCTTGTCAGACCCTATTATTCCAGCATGTCCCCAGGCCATCTCTGTATGAAAAAGCGTTCGAAGATTTGAAAGTCTTTTAATGTTAGGGTAAGCCAATTGCTCCATAGTCTGTGGTGGAAGTGCAGTCAGTCAGACAGTCAGTCTGTCAGTCAGGCCAATCAATCAATCAATCAATCTAATCAATCATAAATCAACTACATGGTGACTCTAGACCATTGATCCACAAACTGGCCCAAAGGCTGTCAGGACCATAGACATATAGACAGTTGACAGAGGGCGCCAGACTGAAATGCCACTCACTCCACACATAGCACTCTCTTGGTAATTTCTTTCACAGATTTTTTGGTGGGCCTGACGTTTCGATCCTAGCAGGACCTTTCTCAAAGGCAGAGTCTGCCTTTGAGAAAGGTCCTGGTAGGATCGAAACGTCAGGCCCACTAAATTTTTAGATTTGCATTTTGGTAATTTTAGTCAGTAAGCAGTTTGCACCATTTGTGTATATCACTCTGCTTCGCAAACTAGGCTTCGCAAACTGTGAGAATGGTAGATTATTCAAAGACCCTGTGTGGCAGTCATCAGCTATGGAAATTTAGTGGCCCGGGTGCAAAGTGTCTATTAAGCGAGCACTTTTACCAGCACACTCAGCTGACAAATTCAGGGATGTAAGACTTCCAGAAATTTCAGGATTTCCAGAAATGGCGTAATTTTATCATTATTATTATTTAAATTAATTTTTGGGTTTATATATATTTTTTTTAATTATTTATTTATTTTGTATTATTATTATTTTTTTTAATTAATAAATTTATTTATTTTGTATTTTATGTCAAACAAACTAGCTCAAACTGCTTATTTTTATTTGTTTAAACCCTAAATACTGAAGGGTGCCTGCACCCCTGCCGTGAATCTCTCGGTCGCATCAAGCGCTCACTCGCAGTCGCACAATTTATTGGCCTTCAGTGATTTTCAGGAAATGTTTTTGTCGGTCACTTACATTCAATCAAGCATGTTTACTCGCACACTCAGCTGACAAATTGAGGACACCCCCTTTTTTTTGCACCACATTCATGTAGTACATTTTCATCAGAAACTCATGGATTAAGTGCATCATACCGACATGCCAACCCGAACATTGTGCCTGGAGCAGAAAGTCTGGCCAGAGAATCATGTTTTATTGGGACCCGCAGCATTTGTTTGGATAGCGCTAGCGTCCTTATTACATGCACTCTCCTCCAGAATGTCTGTTCCTCTTGGCCGGGAATTCAAGACCAGCTGGAATGTCTTCGGCAATTGATTTATAAAGTGCACTTACGAGTAAATTCAAAACAAAATGGAAAGACAAATGCCGTAGGGCCTGGTGTCTCGTGACTCTGTAGCGGCTCCTATGTTACATGTCTTTATAAACATCAGAAAACGGATCTTTGTAAAAATGTCTTCACATCTCTGAGAAAGATCCTGCTAGGATGGAAAAACGTCAGGGGTGGATTTCAAAAAGCCTTACGATGCATCGTAGCTCAACTTACGTTGGATAACCCATCGTAAGTTGTGTTAGACCGTATGGTTTCTGTGCATCAGTCATCGACTTGTGATTGATCGTGAGTTACAATGAGTTTCATGAAACCGGCCGCAGGTGTGCTGATTAGGGTCTGCTGTCACCCACACATTTCAGGTCCTTGTAATCAGTGAGAAATATTCTTGCCTTTAGTTCATGACATAGCCACTTCCTGCCCAAGTGGGGGATCAGAAGATAATTGTTGGGAAAGCTAGTTAGTCAGTCCCGAGCAAGGAACACTTTGAAATCCAGTATATAGTGTTTTAAGGCACTACAGTATAGCCTGTATACCAACCCCCCCCCCCCCCCGAAAAAAAAAAGATTCCCCAAACAAAAACCAAGTCTGATTCTTTGTTTACATCACAAATTAAGTAGGCCTGACCTTTCGATCCTAGCAGGACCTTTCTCAAAGGCAGAGTGACAAGGACAAAACAGTACATGTACACGAAGGAAGGGGGAAGAGAGTGAATAGGACACGGATGAGAAACAAAGGACAAAGAGACATGGAGTCTAATTAGAATTGCTGATAATTTACAACCGGCAGTTACAAGACATCCATATTCCCAAGGGTCCGTCCGACTCCCTAATGAAAGAAGAACTCCTGGTCGTTTGTCATTTGTCACTGTTCGGCTCTTGCCTTTAGTGGCTAGCCTATGTGGTTGTACGTGTTCCACTTGACCCTTGTGTTGTTTTGGTGTGGGTTTTTTTTCTTCTTCAAATTTCAGTGGCCAATGCCATGATTGAAACAGCTCTGGGTTTTTTTTTCCCCGTCCGCTTGTCTCATTGCCAAGTCCGTCATTAATCAAGGGTCGAATCTAAGGCCAAGGTCCAATTTCATACAGCAGTTGAAGCCCCCCAAAGCCTGAGAAGTCTTCCTTGTGTACAGGAGGATTTACAAACCACTTGACAACGCAGTGTCAATGGCAGTGTGTCCCCTGCATGTTGAACAGTGAGGCATCCCAACCACACAATTCAGGTGTTTGTCTCCAAATCTTACCACCTCAGTGGTCAAAATCATGCTTAGTCCTGACATGACCTTACAATAGCGCCCTCATTTTTAGAAAGATATTTTTAAAGGTAAAAAAAATGACCAATTTCTGAATCTACTTAGCAAAAGAGGCTTTCTTCCTCCATTCTTCCGTCAGGAAATCCATTTCTTTTCTATTTGTTGCCTCCTAAGTTGAGAAATGGAGGCGAATAAATTGACACGAACAATTGCTTAGTCATGGTGAATATTGGGATCGGACGTAAGCTTGCCAATATGTTTCCACACTTCAGATCCCTAGCTGACAGCAGAAAATGAGCTTGTCAAGCCTTGTCTGTGAGTGATTGTTTATTGCAAAGACCCTTTAATGGGTCTACCTGTCTTCGGATTGAGCCCTGGCTATTTCTGAAGCTCTTCAATTCTCTCCCCTTCCAAACTTAAGTACATGTATGCGCATGTCTGCAAAATAAAACACTCCAAAAACCCACACAACGACGTTGTTGTTGCAAGTTTGGATATGACTTGCCCTGGAGTCTACTCGTCCATGTGACATTACAACATAAAGGTCGAGTTCGGGCGTGCGGGCTCCCGGCTGTTCCTGAGCAACTCTGGTGGAGAGGTGGTGTGTTGATCGTGTTCCGAGTGCAAGCGTTCTTGGGTCGTGTTCGCGCGGTTCGATCGCGAGAACAAGGTTCGCGTGCCAAGAACAGACCGCCCGAACTCGACCACAGAGGGTTTGCACTGAGTTGAGGTCTGGGGAGATGATACCATCATGTTGTTCTGGCAACGGTGTTTACCTTACTAGGGGGGTTGGGGAGGCGGATAATGTTGTTTTGGTCTGGGTTTTTTACGTGCTCTTTTATTGGTAGCCCGGGTTGACATTCAGTAGGGACTCCACTGTGTGTGATTGATTGGTTGCGTGGGTTTTCCAGGATCATTCGTGAAGAGATGCCACAATTTCACCCACTACTGGTAGCTCCCTCCCCCATTCTGAAACTGCACTCAAACAAGCCAATTGCCATGTACATTTACCAGGGCCCTTTGCCCAAACCCATAGCTGCCAACCATTCCTATTTTGGCAGGAATCATTCCTCTTTTTTGGGGGTAAAAATGTATTTAAATATGTATTTGTGAAGAGATCCCACAATTCCTCCCCCATTCTGACCTAAAAAAAGAGTCAATTTCACCCACTTCTGGTAGCTCCCTCCCCCATTCTGAATCTGAACTCAAACAAGCCAATTGCCATGTACATTTACCAGGGCCCTTTGCCCAAACCCATAGCTGCCAACCATTCCTATTTTGGAGGAATCATTCCTCTGTTTTTGGTAAATATTTATCACTTTTATTATAAGCTCTTGATAACAGATTCCAATATTTGGCTTGGAAATACACAAGTATTCCTTGATGTAGATTGTTCTGTGATTCCTCTTTTTTGTTAAGCAGATTTATTCCTAATTTCCATTAATTTGTAGCTATGCAAACCCGGCTTAGGCTCAGGCTCCGGCTTTGTCTTTCTTCCTTTCTTTCGTCCATTTTTAAAGTACAAGGCACGGAAACGTGAGGCCCTTAGCTTTGTTTTTTGAATGTCACACTGCATTTTGATTTTTTTTTTAAAATAACACCCAAAGCTTTGACTTCAACAAAAAACTCCACCCTGTGTTTCCAGCTTTTGGATAACAGAGACAGCACTGGAGCCGAAGCCTAATTGCATTGAACATGTTATGAAAAAATGCTGTTGACAGTAGCAGGAAAATGCTTCACTCATGTGTAGCGTATTCCACGGGGTTCCGAAATATTCCAAGCACGGAGCATGCCATGCTAATTATACATGGATGTCTGTCAAGTAGGCAGAACACCCTCATTGAATCACAGATTATTAGGCTGATCAATGACTCTGCCAGACAAAAGGTGGGGCCAAACTTGACTTGTGATTCTCAAGTGCCTCCCCCCTCCCCCTCCCCTTCCCCCTCCTCCCTCCCCCTCCCTCCTCCCCCGCAGAACTGACAGACCATTTTCAAATGTTCGCATTTAAAGGGATCTTTACAGTAGGTCAGCACTTAACAGGCGTGTATCCCTCTGCCAATCTGTACACGCTCTGATGTGAGTTTTTAACGTCGATCGACACAGCTGCAGGACAAAGAAGATGGTGGCTCAATCTGATTCCCCAATTGTCCCCTCCCTGCAGAGGCGATAGACTGAAATCTTATATCCCTAACAAGAGTGCTAGCCTCAGGAGGACTGACAATGTTCATATCCCCACTGGGGAAAAAAAATCAATACACCCTTCTTTCTTCTATCTCTCTCTGGCTCCCTCTACCTTCTCCCTCTCCCTCTCCCTCTCCCTCTCCCTCTCCCTCTCCCTCTCCCACTCCCTCTCCCTCTCCCTCTGCCTCTGCCTCTGCATCTGCCTCTGCATCTCCCACTGCCTCTACCTCTGCATCTGCCTCTGCCTCTGCCTCTCCCTCTCCCTCTCCCTCTCTCTCTCCCTCTCCCTCTCCCCTCCCTCTCCCTCTCCCTCTACCTCTGCATCTCCCACTGCCTCTACCTCTGCATCTGCCTCTGCCTCTGCCTCTCCCTCTCCTCTCCCTCTCCCTCTCTCTCCCCCTCCCCCCCCCCTCCCCCTCTCTCTCACACCTTGGGATGCAAACATTTCATGCAAACATGCCATGCATAGTGGAGTACCTCCCGGCTATGTTGGATGTTTGCTTTACGGAATGAGCTGCCCGCACCTAACTTTCAATTGAGGTGGCTTCGATTTTCATGTATCAGAAATTGTCCCGGGGGGGGGGGTGGGGGGGGGGGGGGGATTGGAGGCTTGGCAGCAAGCCAGCACATGATAAGAAATTCAGAAGGGGTAGCCTTGTAGGGAACAGAGGAGATAGGTTCTGTCATTCCCGCTTTGATTTTTTGTTTCCCTTGTGGGGGATTTTGGGAGAGGGAGGGAACTAAGGGAAGGGATTTGTTTTCATTCCTCTGTCGGCGGCGGAATCATCCTCGATGTCTATATGGTGCAGTGGCTCAGGGGAGGGAGCCATTTAATGAGACTCCCGTCTGCCCCCAGGACACTGAGCATGAATTGAACATGAATGTTTGCCTCCTAATCCTCAGCCTCCTCCCACGCTCTCTGTCTCTTGGCCTCGCTCTCAAGCACACACACTCTCTGCCCCTCTCACACACTCTCTCTGTCTGCCCCTCTCTCTGTTTCTACCTCCATGCTCTGTCTCTCTTTCTCTCACTGTTTCTCTGTCTGTCTTTCTCTCTGTCCATTTCTCTGTCTCTCTGCCCCTGTCTCTCACTCATTTTCTTCTCACTCTGTCTCTCTGTTGCGCTTTCTAACTCTGTCTCTCTGCCACTTCCTCTGTCCCTTTTTTCTGTCTGTCTCTCTTTCGCTCTGTCTCTCTCTTTTGCGTTTCTCTCACTTTGTCTCTCTCACTCTTTGTCTGTCACTTTTTCTGTCTATATTTTATCTCTGTCTGTTCGTTCTCTATCTTTCGGTCCCTCTGTGTCTGTTTTGTCTGTCTGTTTGTCTCCCCCTCCCTCTCCCTCCCTCCCTCCCCTTCTCTCTCTCCCTCTCTCTTACTCTCCCCTTCTTTTCCATCCCCCTGTTTCTATCTCACCCATTCTCCTCCCTCTCTTTCCCTTCCTCTCCTCTTTCCCTCCATCCTGCCAGACTCCACAACAACAAAGACAGTGTTCTCTGCATAAACCCTACCTACCCCCCCCCGCTCATCCTTATTGCATGTACACATGTACACGTACCTCTCTCGTCTACACATACATCATACATGTGCCAAATTGCCGGAATGCATTTCAAAAATGTTGCCCCATCATCAGCAGGTCAGCGTGAACTGAGCTCATCAGTTGTAATCATGTTCCGTTCCCCTCCTGAACCCCAACAACAACCCTTCTGCCCCACGCATCCTGACAGATGCTCACTGGCCACACGTCCACCATCGGGCACGTCCATCCCGACAGTGAGTAAAATCAGACAAACAAATTGGACGGCGAACGACAGACCCTTCTGCCCCCACTCCGCCAACTTTGCCACCCCTAGCTGCCTGATCGGCGTTTCCCTGAACTCCTTCCCCGTCTACGTGCCACGTGCCAGTCACCGTTGACAGGTTGATTGCTTGCGTCAAGCATCACGCTGCCGCTATGGCTTCTCCAATCTATTTATTTATCCCGCTTTTTGATATCAATGTCCCCTTTCCCTCCTCTCCGGAATTCCGGTCCTCACCAAGCGAGGGAGAGTGATTCTAAGCTGAACTTTCCACCCCCCCCCCTTAGTCCACGATGCCCTGAAAATGACCTGCTGTGGGTGTCTGCTGTCCCCTTCCCCTCCCCTCCCTTCCCCTCCCTTCCCCTCCCTTCCCCTCCCTCCCTTCCCCTCCCTTCCCCTCCCCTCCCCTCCCCTCCCCTCCCCTCCCCTCCCCTCCCTTCCCCTCCCCTCCCTTCCCCTCCCCTCCCCTCCCTTCCCCTCCCCTCCCTTCCCCTCCCTTCCCCTGTCACCCTTCCCCTCCCCTCCCTTCCCCTCCCTTCCCCTCCCTTCCCCTCCCTTCCCCTCCCTTCCCCTGTCACCCTTCCCCTCCCCTCCCTTCCCCTCCCTTCCCCTCCCTTCCCCTCCCTTCCCCTCCCTTCCCCTCCCTTCCCCTCCCTTCCCCTGTCACCCTTCCCTTCCCCTCCCTTCCCCTGTCCCCCTTCCCTGGGTGTGAAATACGTCCTGAGCACATGGTCCTCGTCAAAGAGTCTGTCTGATTGCCGTACTTGGCCCACTTGATGTGAAGTTTTGTAGACTCTGTGCAATCATGTTGAGGGGACACACTGTACGTGCATAGCTTGGTGGCCATGATTGGGTCGTCTTTTAATACGTGCCAACTTGCCAAGTATGTGGGGGAATCGATCAGAGACATCCAATATTAGCACATCCTCTCCTTGTTGACATGGCTCCTGAAAACCCAGACATGGCTGATTAAAAAAATACTTGAATCAACAAATTCCTATCAAATTTATCTCATATTTTTGGAGTGCATGTTGTACGACTTACACATAAATATACACTATGCTTGTAAAGTATTTCATATTCAACATACATGTACAACATATTTCATCCATAATTATCCGTATTGCGTATTGCATTTACCATTGTTGAACAAACTTTTGATCAATTTCTTTTGTTGACTAGAGTAATATGCATTGCAAAAATGTTGCAAACCACTTATACTGATATTGGAAGAGCTGATGTTTCGATCATAGCAGGACCTTTTTCAAAGGCAGAGAGAGGACTCGGGTTCAAGTCCCAGTTTGTTCAAAATTAAATTTGGCTTCACAGGCGGCTCCATGACATTGACTCCTTGTTTGGAAGCAACCTCGTTCACTTTTGCTTGTCTGTCACCTCTGTCCACGCAGGTACGTCTTTGCCTTCATCCAGAAGGACAGGCAGGCAGAGTCACTGGTGGAGAAACTGTGCCATCGCTTCCGTGCAACCAGGTAAGTCCCCAATGGTCCCCTGGCTGTTCAGTAACTGAATTGCAACGGCTCAGACAGGTTAGAAAAACAAAGCAAACGAAAACTGTATTGTGCAAAAATGTCGCGAACTACGGTACTCACTGACTAAATTGACCAGAATGATCCCTGGAGATATATGGCAGTTAATGGTTTAATTGCTTCTGACGGGCGTCCCCATCCCGGCAAAGATTAGTTGACTATTTGGGAGGGCCACCATCTAGGGGCTAGATAGCCTAAATATAATGTTAGCTCACATGGAAGAGCACTGGTACGTTAATCCAGAGGTCTCGGGTTCAATTCCTGGTCCAGTCAATGTTTTCTTTGCCATGTTTTCAACTTTAAGTTTTTCCTGTGATTCTTTGACACAAAACTTATTAATTTAGAGGGCTAGTGGTCGATTCCAATAAGCCCAACTTAACTTACGACCAATTACAAGACGATGAGCAATGTACAGAAACCATACAACCTATCACAACTTACGATGGGTTATGATCCATCGTTGAGTTACGATGTCATAATGAGGCTTTGAGAGTGATGTCTGGTTTTGCGTACGTGTACCAGGCTACCAGCGCCCTTACTACCTAAGCTATCCAGCCCATAGATGATGCCAGTAGTCTTCCAAACTCCAAAGTAGTCAAATGTGGTCGGGGAACCAGTCAGAACCATTTAGCCATTTAGCCAAAGCAAACGGTAGCAAACAAACAAGGTTCTGGTATTTCAAAGTCTCAGCTAGTGTCGGGGAAGAGAGAAATTTGTCTGCGTGTCATTTCATAACCTAATGGTTTTTGTGTGTTGGCGAGCCAATTAAGAGAGCATTCCTGCACTCATTATTTCATCAATCCTCGCTAAAAAAAGGGAGAGAGAATTTCCTAGAAATGCAGATAATAAACACAGTGTAATGAGAACTGTCAGTGGTCAAATCAATAAGCATGCACCTGTCCACGTCGTTTGCTACGCCCTTGGATGACCACAATTTTGAGGGAGTCCATTTCGGATAAATTGGGAGTCCATTTACTTGGGCTGTCCATTTACTTCAAGAGATGGCATTTAGATGTTGTACGGCATGTCCATTTTTGTGATATGTTTGCATCCAGGAGAATGTAATTAATGGTTTAATGGTCTTGGTGTTAATAAGCACTGTGTGCTCAGTGCTCTGCCCGACTGCCTGCTTAAAAAAATTACAAGGCAGCCTTGCAGACGTCTTAAAGTCGTTTGGCGGATTTGAATATGTGTTGTGGTGACCTGGTGGGTACCGTGTTGTATCAATTAAAATGTCCATTTGAATTTGTTTAATTAATGGCCAAACCAACAGCTATGTAACCTAACCACCGACTACATGAATGGATGATTAAAATTAAAAAAATAATAATAATTGGAAAATGGCAAAGAAAACTTTGACTGGAAAACCCAGTTTTGTGTACCAGAGCTCATACCATCTGAGCTATATCCAGCCCTTAGATGGTGGCCTTTCCAAATCTTTAACTAGTCTTTGCCTGGGTATATATTTTGCAAAGTACTTAATTTACATATAAATTGAAATGCTGTATGACAAAGTGGCCATTGGACTCATAACTTTAAAGAGCTGCAATTATTACATGATTACATGATATTACATCACAAAACTAAGCAAAACAAAAGACACAATAAAGAAAATTGCAGTACAGAAACAAATTATGTAACAGGTTTTAAATAATTAGAGGAAGGCAGAGTTCTGGAGCTTGATCACAGTTTAATTTTGTAGGACGAAGAGAAAAAACGTTCGGGTTAAGCTTCGTCTTCTGAGCATTTAAGTCAACGCGCGAAAATAACAATGCACGGGGTTCTCCATAATTATGATTTGCATATAATAAGAAATAGCGGTCTTACACATTTAAATCGCCTTATGCATATTGATGAAGGTGTTGAATAACAAGCCGTGCTATACAGCTAGAGGAAAATAAATGTAGGGGTGGATTTTTACAACCGTCACACTTACATGATAAAAACTACACAAAAGTAAGCAAAACAAAACACTCAATAAAGAAGATTGCTGTACAAATACACACTTGATGTGGATGTCTGTTTATACTTGGTGGTTTGGTGCTGAGGGGCAGAACTGCACCAATATCTCGTGTGAAACACCTACCCAGACGGCCCTCAGGAATTTGGTTGTTTTTTTGTCCGCGCACTTTGATGTCTTCAAATTAGATTTGAGCACGCGTACTTGTACCTGCCACCTCTTAGATTTGACTCGATTGGTGTCGCAGAAAGTGCATTGGGCGGAGCGTGCCACAGAATAACCCGACACCTTTGCCATTGCCCTCGTCAAGATCTCATCATGCAGCCTAACGATGTTAGGATAACGAGTGTGGTCATTTTTCCATCCTCACCCTTACATATTGCTCAGCCCAGAACATCCAGAAATGATTGAACTTAAATAGCCAATAGCTCACTACTCCATCAGTGCCATTTTCCATTCCTGAATTTAATTTTTTTTTTTTTATAGTTCGTTCACTGTGAGCTTGAGTATGTGCCGGTACTTTCATAACGCTAGTCAAGCCTCGCGCTTCAGTTTTTTTTAACTAGCGCACCGGGCTAGTAAATTGAATTTTTTGCTAGCCCGCAGCAAGTTTTACTAGCCCTGTATAATTAATATTGAATTTAACACAAGGTTATTAGGTCAAGTAAAACAAATGATTAGTTTCTACTTTCTCATCCAGAACGCATTGTTTTTTGCCTCCACACCGCTGTCTACTCTTTACTAGTCCGCCGGGCTAGCAAAGTGGGTCATTTTACTAGCCCACATCTGTTTTTACTAGACAATGACGGGCTAGTGCTAAGGTTGAGCCCTGCTAGTCCTAGTACTTCTGTTCATGTTGACATGGAGAATTTGGCATCACTCTTGACTGGCAGGCGATCAAGACTCCTGATAGGCCAGTTGTGGTTGGACTGGAGGAGGGGGGCATGCCGTAGTATTAGATAAGGCCTAGTTTGAGCTTAACTTGCCGTATAAAAAGGACTGCACTTGATCATTATCCCCACAAGAGGAACCACCTCTTTTCTCATTCTGCAATCTGCAATAAATTTTAAGTGAGCACCGTGCGTCTGCATAACGAACGTCACAAAGAACGCAGCCAGTGAAGCCTGCTGGCCTCAATATGAACGACCTCTCTGATCACAGCCACACTTCAATCCAGAATTTACATTTGACGTTTGCGTACCTGTGTGAATTGTTTGTCTTCCTGAAAGCATACCGCCGCATGGCTGAGCCTAGACATGAAAACCATGACGCAGACTGCGTTGTTTATTTACAAAGTGCGGGCCAAATGTTTGGCCAAGGAGTTATGACGGAGACCTGAGTCTTCTCATCAGTAATGAGGTTTTCATCAGCACCGCTATAGTGTTATGACAGACGGTGTTTAGAAATGTCTAAACATAACACTAGGGCTGTTTCCAGTGGTTTCCACTACACCAAATAAACGTGATTATTTGAATCGTGATCAAACTCCATTTTTGTTGTTGCGTGTGTGGACACAATAAACGTGATTATTAGTGGGTTTGGAATCGCGATTCGAACTCCACCAAGAGTGTGACTTTTTCAAATGATCATGTTTATTTGCGACACGGTGTGTGTGGGAACGCTTCTCGATTATTTTCGTAGTGGGAACTGCTCTACTGTGCTCTAACCGTGGGTATCTAAACCTCTTTACTGATCCACAGTCCTCTGTCAAAATACCCTCCCTGCCCTATAACCAATGGAGGTTTGCGGTGTCGCCACTAAGACCATCTCTGGCTCGGAGTGTGGCTCTGAAGAGAGTCGGTAACTCAGCATTTCGGGCAGTGTGTGCTCTGCCTGTCATCATTAGTCTACCCTGCACATAACGATCATGCGTACATAGGCCCTAAGCTGGATTTTGTGTGCAGAATTTCATAATAGCAATTTTTCGGGGTTAATGTACATGTATACATGTGTGGAGTTTCTATTTTTTTACAAGCAGGGATGAGCTATAGTTTCGTTTTTCCAATTAAAATTAAAAGTTTGAAAAAGTGGTTTTTTTTTCTCAACAATATTTGATGAGTGTTGATATGGCCAATACTTGGTTCTGAAGGAATTTTTTTTCTGTTTTATTCAAGAATACTTAATCAAATTATAAAATATACAGTTAATCTTCTGCTCAATAATGCTAATAATGTTCTGAAGGAATTACAATGCAAACACAATAAAACACATTAAAACTCCCACAACACAACACCCCCCCCCCCTATTCAAACATTAACTGCTGTATATCTCCAGGGATCACGCCCCCGTTTTCATTCAGATGCAGTCAGCTGATTGTTGAAAACCTGGCTACAGCAGCTCAGCTTTAGAAAATATTGAAATACTTTCGTGCTATGATTCTATGAATTGAATGAAAATGGGAATCAAATGTATGATGATGCACATGTACCGGTACATATCCATGGTGCAATCTGAAAATGCTTGCCGCCTTTAACCTCTGACGTGGTTTTTTTTTCAATCGGAATCAGAAAACAAACCCCCACTGGGAGAGGCTGCAATCTCAAATGCTCCAAGAAACACTCATCATTTAATGAACCATTATAATGCAATAGAAAATAATAAATGCTGCTAAGTGACTTCCTCTTCATATTCATCAAACCCCAATCCTCCTCCGTAATGTCATCGAGAGATTTCTCCAACCCTAGTCATTTCTTTGCCCTTTCTCTGCTGAAGGTGTCAATTACCGAGTCCTACCAATTAATTCCGCCCACTCATCCCACACACATTTTTTTTCTTCTAATTCTATCCGTCAATTTTCTTTTTTGATTAATGCCTTAATTCCCCCAAGCCCCCAATGAAGCTGCCTGCTAATCCACTAATTGCTGCGCCGCAAAGCCCTCGGAATTAGCCGAGTAAAAACTACCTGGCCATTACATGTAAGTGGCAAGCATCAGGATTATGTCACGACTCACGACGTCTGATTCCAGTCGTTGCAAGCAGGCTGTGGTCTTTGGGGATTTTTCCCTCGATTGATTTTTTCTTTCTGCAACTCCGCCATGAATACAGAGAATTCAGCGACTGCTTTTGCATTAATTGAGTAGATTGTACCTGTGCACTGGATTGTACACACATACGACCGGCGGTACTCGTTTTTGTATCCTTATGGAGACATGGCTTTGTTCTTGTGCACTATAAAACCCGTGTGAGAAATGATGTTTTAGAAATGCTCCCATTTCAACCACATTCACTTTCCTGGGCAGAAATTTGGACTGTACAGTATGTCCCTTAATATCACTTCAATATGCGACAAATTCTTACCCATCACAAATGTCCCGTTTTTAATAATTATGTGAAAACCTTGTGGACACTTAGATACATGTATGTGGAGACCTATTCAACCTACATGTACATGTACAGTGTATTGGACTAGGTCTCCACAAGGCACTAGATTCGCGCCCAGATACAGTACAGTACATGTACATGCGTAAACACGTACCAGGGGTACATTACATAAACATGGGCATGTACATGTACATGTACATGTATGCTTTTCAGATAAATTATACACTAATGGGTGCACAAAACTGCACATTGACATATGTACATGTACTGTACATGAACATGTTTATTTTTATAAGTGCATGTACTGCATAATGCTCTCTGCTTGAGGACAACAGGACATATAATGGAGGATATGCCTCATTGTGATTCTCTCCAAAACTAACTCCATCTCACTGCATTAACCTCCCACTCACCCCTGAATCCTCAACCCTCAAGCCTCCACTTTATCCTATTGAGTTTGTGCCTTTGGCCGTGCGTCTCGCTTAATGCTGTCAGCAAGGCCCATGTCATGCCAACCCCTCCCTCTTAATGGTGGCCCACTAATACGACACTAAGACTTGATCCTTGTCTCGGTGACAGCGTGAATCCTGAAGTATAAGACTTTTAGGAAAGATCTAGGTCAATGGAGGGGGGCGGATCAACCCTAACAGGGCAATGTCAGACCAAATCTGTTTTGGCCTTAAAGACTGACTTAAGCGGAAAATTCAAAAGTATTTTACCTTGTAAATGTTGTATCAAGGTTGGTACAACTCTTGATTTTTTTTTTTTTTTCGTGTCATCTTATTGTGTTTATTTGTGAATAAAAACCTCAGATTTTTGTGTCCGAGTTTGTCTCTTTCCTTAAACTTTCTCTGTTGCTCTTCCAGAGGATGCTGCATCACAACCCATAGCAGGTTCCCTGTCCTTTTCTCTTCCTCATCCTCCTCTGTCTCTTGTCTTCCTCTTCCTCATCCTTCTGTTCCTCTTGTCTTCCTCTTTCTCATCCTTCTGTTCCTCTTGTCTTCCTCTTCCTCATCCTCCTCTTCCTCTTGTCTTCCTCTTCCTCATCCTCCTCTTCCTCTTGTCTTCCTCTTCCTCATCCTCCTCTTCCTCTTGTCTTCCTCTTCCTCGTCCTCCTCTTCCTCTTGTCTTCCTCTTCCTCATCCTCCTCTTCCTCTTGTCTTCCTCTTCCTCATCCTCCTCTTCCTCTTGTCTTCCTCTTCCTCATCCTCTTCCTCTTGTCTTCCTCTTTCTCATCCTTCTGTTCCTCTTGTCTTCCTCTTTCTCATCCTTCTGTTCCTCTTGTCTTCCTCTTCCTCATCCTCCTCTTCCTCTTGTCTTCCTCTTCCTCATCCTCCTCTTCCTCTTGTCTTCCTCTTCCTCATCCTCCTCTTCCTCTTGTCTTCCTCTTCCTCATCCTCCTCTTCCTCTTGTCTTCCTCTTCCTCATCCTCCTCTTCCTCTTGTCTTCCTCTTCCTCATCCCCCTCTTCCTCTTGTCTTCCTCTTCCTCATCCTCCTCTTCCTCTTGTCTTCCTCTTCCTCATCCTCCTCTTCCTCTTGTCTTCCTCTTTCTCATCCTTCTGTTCCTCTTGTCTTCCTCTTCCTCATCCTCCTCTTCCTCTTGTCTTCCTCTTCCTCATCCTCCTCTTCCTCTTGTCTTCCTCTTTCTCATCCTTCTGTTCCTCTTTTTCCTCCTCTGCTTCTTTCTCCTCCCTCTCCTTTCCCCTCCCCTCCTCCCCTCACCTCCCCTCATACCTCTCTCCCCTCCCATTCTCCTCCCTCTCCTTTCCCCTCCCCTCCT
Organism: Luidia sarsii; assembly: GCA_949987565.1. Lineage (NCBI taxonomy): Eukaryota > Metazoa > Echinodermata > Asteroidea > Paxillosida > Luidiidae > Luidia > Luidia sarsii. The sequence goes on from OX465115.1 coordinate 15,386,348, forward strand.
CCCCTCACCTCCCCTCATACCTCTCTCCCCTCCCATTCTCCTCCCCCTCCCCTCATCCCCTCCCTTCCCCTCCTCACCCTCATCCTTCTCCCCCTCATCCTCCTCCTCATTCCCCTCTCATCATCCCTTCTCTTCCCCCTCTCCTCGCCCTCATCCTTCTCCCCCTCATCCTCCCCCTCATTCCCCTCTCATCATCCCTTCTCTTCCCCCTCTCCTCGCCCTCATCCTTCTCCCCCTCATCCTCCCCCTCATTCCCCTCTCATCATCCCTTCTCTTCCCCCTCTCCTCGCCCTCATCCTTCTCCCCCTCCCCTCCCCTCCCATTCTCCTCCCCCTCCCCTCATCCCCTCCCTTCCCCTCCTCACCCTCATCCTTCTCCCCCTCATCCTCCCCTCATTCCCCTCTCATCATCCCTTCTTTCCCCCTCTCCTCGCCCTCATCCTTCTCCCCCTCCTCTCCTTGCCTCCTTCCTCTTCCTTCCTCCATCTTCCTCTTCTCTTCCTCTTACTCCTCTGCTTCCTCTTCCCCCCCGCCTCATCCCCCTCCTCTCCACTCCCACTCCCCTCATCCCCCTCCCTTCACCTCAGCTCCTCGCCTCGCCTCCTTCCTCTTCCTTCCTCCATCTTCCCCTTCTCGTTCCTCTTCTTCCCCCTCATCTCCTTTATGTCCACTGACCCCATAATTCCCGCTGGCCCTGATACATCATTGCAGGGACCTCTAGGGTTACAGATGGTGACACCTCAATGCCGTGAAGAAAAACACCTCACCAAATTGCACTCTCTGTCTCTGTCTCATTTTCTCCTCCATCTCTCTCTCTCATCAGCCTCTTGAAATCACTGTTCGGACATTTGTTAGGCCTGTATTTCTCTTTTCCGGTTCCCAATGGCCCTGATTATCACCTTCAGGGGCTAACGGACACCCATCTCTCTTGCCCTCGGGACAGTTTGATAACAAACCTGCAAGAGACAAATGAGCGTGGCATTTACTATACAGCCCTTTCTATCTCTGTTTCTATCTCTATTTTTTTGGGGGGGGGGGTTTGACTGGTGAAAAAGAAGACCTTTCCAATAACACAAAATTCATTTATTAGTCCATTGGTATATGTACATCATTTTCCACGTCAATAATTGCAGAACAGAAGGAACTAATGCAAATAGTTATTGGTGGTAAAAAATTGTTTTGAATTTTTTAAAAATTGAAATTTAACGTACTACGAAAAAAATGTTGCAAGTTGCTCACTAATGAAAATGCCCCCCCCAAAAAAAAAAAAAAAAAAAAAAAAAAAAAAAAAATTAAATAACTAGTTAGTCTGTACTCAGTAAGGGCTGACCCTTTCCTGAAAAAAAAATGCCAATTTGAAAGCCTGATGAAGTACAGTAGATGTTACAACAAAATCTAATGTGCTCTTCCCAACGTAGTTTAGTCTGTAAGTGCTAAACTTTTCCATATGTTGTCATTCATTTCAAGACTTGTATCACCCGCCCCAAAACATATCTGCCCCAGATTTGTGTCACCAGGCATCGGGCAAAGCACTGAACACTCAGTGCTTATTACGTCGAGCAGGGTAAACCCTCATTGAATTACATTCTCCTCGACGCAAACATCATGATATATCCAAAACATATCTGTCCATATTTCTGTACACAGTGCTCAAAGCCGAGGTTTTCTACCAGTACTTCATTCAGGATATTATTCCCCCCGCACAACGTGCCCAAATACAGTGCCCGGGAATTTGAGAGGGTGTGGGTGAGGGGGGGGAGGGGGCTGCATTTCCAGTGCGTTTCTGTCAATGTTCAATGCATGCTTGATGCTATCGTACACAATGTGCTCCCTGTGTGATTGATACATTCAATATATGTATGAATGCGTCTACATCGGGTACATGATCGGGTACATGTATGCACTTTATAACACTGTGTCAACAGCAGGGCAGCGGCTGCACGTGATGTCATATTTCATCCCAAATTGGCCTGCCTCTGGGGTGGACAACTGGACATGCATGTAGCACATGCTTGCCTGCACTGTCATTCTCCTATTTTCCTCTGCCACGTAGAAGAAAGTAATGACAGGAGCCTTGTGTGTCAGTAGGCCTACTCTCTGCAAGCAGCCTGCACATACATAAAATGAAACCACAACTTTGTGGGGGAGTGGGGACTTTTTCTCAGAATGTTCTACTTCTTCCCTTCAAGATCCTTCCCTCCCCATCCCCCCTTCCTCCACCTTCAAGAAAAGGCAGGTTCTCCCATTCTGGGCCGAATTTCATAGTTTTCTTACAATTTATCTAAATCAAAGGAATTAAACATAAATAGCTTATAGTCAGATAAAGTGGATGCACTTTAAGTGATCCCCAAGCTGCTGTAGCCAGGTTTACAACATTTGCCATTGCCGGTGCTTTACCCGATTGCCTGCACTCCCTGCAGTCACCTGCTGTCACCCGATTGCTTGCTGAGTGCTTTACCCGATTGCCTACAGTCACCTGATTGCATGCTGAGTGCTTTACCCGATTGCCTGCACTCCTTGCAGTCACCTGATTGCCTGCAATCACCCGATTGCATGCTGAGTGCTTTACCCGATTGCCTGCACTCCCTGCAGTCACCTGATTGCCTGCAGTCACCCGATTGCTGGCTGAGTGCTTTACCCGATTGCCTGCACTCCCTGCAGTCACCTGATTGCCTGCAGTCACCCGATTGCTGGCTGAGTGCTTTACCCGATTGCCTGTTGTCACCCACCAATGTCCAGGACGGAGAGACAGCCCCAGGACCTGGCCTTCTGCCTGAGTCTGCTCAACGTGACGGAGCGCTGCGTCCGTCGACTCCAGGAAAACCTGGCCTGCTTTGCCGACAAGCTCCACGACGCTGAGGTCTACAACTGCCTCACCACCATCCTCTCCAAGGCCAAGAAGTTCTCTAAGCCGGAGGTTAAGGTACGTCTCACCGCCCCATTTGAAAAACAAAAGAAAGGAGTACTTAGGTTTGCGGTGACACCATGCAAAATTTCTCTCTTGTGAGTATGTGTGGTTCTGAAAAGAACCAGAGGAACTCGACGTTTTGAACAGTATACATGTACTCTGTTCGTCTTCAGGAGACTGAAAAAAGAAGAAGTCAAACAACTTTTGAGTCTGGCTGAGAATTGCGCAGAATGTAGTGACTCATTAATGACGTGCTAGGACATTGTCGGAGAGCCTAGTCAGAAGATTGGGCCGAAGTTTTAATCAAATTGCAGAAAGGGATGACCTCGTCCAAGGCCAAGACGTTGGCTAAACACCGATGAGGGTTTATAGCCGGGGTTAGCCCATTTCCAACAGTTTCCGCGCTAGACTGCAGTGGTGTTGCTGCATCCCTACGTTGCTCTCGGGGATGACGTCCGTACCAACTTGCCCCGGGGGATAGAATTAGCCCAGTTAATCAAGGATGGAGAAGTGTGATTAGCTTGTGATTGTCCAAGCTTGAGTGCTTTCAGTTAAAAGCGCTCTGTATGATAGGCACAAATGTGCCCTTAGATGGTGGCCTTCCCAAATAGTCAACTAGTCTTTACAAGGGTGGGGGGCACCAGTACTGCAGTACAGTATGTCTCCAGGGATAATGCCCCCATTTTCATTCAGATGCAAACAACTGATTGCTGTAAACTTGGCTACAACAGTTTGGTGCTCACACAAAGTGATGCAGCTTTTTTCAATTTAAGTCAAATATATCAGGGAAACTCCATTCTACTTCATACACAGGTGATGGTGGAAGACTTTGAGCAGAAACTGGCCGAGTGTCACGAGAAAGGTGTGGACGATGTGGCGGTTGCGGACAAGGCCAGCAAGGCTACAGCGGCTGCCAAGGCCAGGGATGGCAGTGGCCGTGCTGGGACAGGTGAGTTGCCTAGTACATACTTCACACCTTCACTGGGCCACCACACCTTACGACCCGTCAGAACACGACTACATACACCATTTAACACTGCACTAAATCCCCTGAGAAATTCCCAGGGTACCGGTAAAAGAGGCAGTCCTTCACTTACCAGGGCTTCCACTGTAATTTTGTTTGTACTGGCAAGACTGTCAAGGAAAGTGTCAACTGATGATTTACTCAGTGGATGTGGTGTGGTTTATTGTGGATGTAGTGTGGTAAATTTGTGGATGTGGTGTGGTATATTGTGGATGTGGTGTGGTATATTGTGGATGTGGTGTGGTATATCGTGGATGAGCTATTTTGAGGTTCCATAGGTCCAGATTGGATAGGGAATGAGTCTAAAGCACTGTAGTAATGTGCATGTACATGTAGAAACACATAGGAAAGTGAACATCAGATACGCAGCCCCTTTGCACACATGATTTCCAAGCATGATGTAGAGCCCCGAGGTGGCATGTTTTTGAAACAAACACCTGAGTTGGTCCATAGTTTATGAGCTTTTTTGACTTTGTTAGTCCTGGGGTGGATTTCACAAATCCTTACAATGCATCATGACTCAACTTACAATGGATAACCCATCATTAGACCGAATGGTTTCTGTGCATCGCTCATCGTCTTGAGATTGATTATGAGTTACGATGGGTTTCGGGAAATCGACTGCAGGTGCCTTTAAGAAGGCAGTTTGACAGCAGAGGTGCCTGCGTGGCTGATAGTTGGCCATACGGTGTGCGGGATGCAGGGCACAGACTGTGATGGGTCAAATGCGATAGGGGGTGTTGTAAAAACCATCCGATGCAGAAGCCAATGCGAGAATGAATTGAGGCGCGATGATCACCCACGTGCAAAAAATCCATATGAGCTTTTGGTGGGGAAAAAATGAAAAGGACTGAACAGCCGTTTTAGTAAGACTCCCGAAGAGCACTTGAAGGCATTTGCAAATATCAAGGTTTTATTTTATTATGATTTTTTGGGCACTTAAAAAGACAGTGTTTACAAAAAGGTTTGTCCATGTGTTTTTGTGTCTGTCTTGTGTCACGCTTGATTCACAGCCCAAAGTGGACGTCTTTGGGGAGGGGAGGGGGAAAGTCCACAGAAAATTCCACGCTTGTCTGGTGATTCTACTCACTCACCAGGTAGAAATAACAAACAGTCAGCCTGCGACTCTTCTGAAAAGTCCCCAAAGTGACATAAATGTTTATCTTCAGCCTCTATCCCCCCTGACTGCATGTTTCTCTTATTATTTTAACAAAATTAATTGAGAGACAATCGTAAATTCACAGACACTTGGTTTTTGTCATTTTCTGTAATTTACATCTGTACAGTAAGTAAAAGAGGTGATGGATTTCCTATACTATCATTGTAGTGTATAGGATGTGCCTCATCAGGAAAGCACATTTACAAGGCCATGGCATGATGATGTATCCCCCCCTCCCCAGCTGCCCCATCCCCCACCCCCATCACCCCGCCCCCACCCCCTCCCCTGTTTTGGTATTCCATCCCGCATTCTGTCACAGTGGGCCTGAAATTAGCCAGCTATCAAAGGAGCATACAGTACCTCCCATCCAATTGACTGTAATTCCTGGGACATCTTATCTTTCATCGTCCATTCTTTGAGAGGGGGAAATAGCTCTATCCTTGCTCTATGCAGTAACTGAGGGATACAGTGTGGGAATAAGGCCTGGCTTTTGGATATTGGATATTGAGGCTTTGGGATTTCAGGTGAGGCCGATGGATATTTGATGAGGCTTTTTGATATTGGGTGAGGCTTTTAGATATTGATTGAGGCTTTTAGATATTTGATGAGGCTTTTGGATATTTGATGAGGCTTTTTGATATTGGTTGAGGCTTTTAGATATTGGTTGAGGCTTTTAGATATTTGATGAGGCTTTTGGATATTTGATGATGCTTTTGGATATTTGATGAGGATTTTGGATATTGGTTGAGGCTTTTTGATATTGGTTGAGGCTTTTTGATATTGGTTGAGGCTTTTAGATATTGGTTGAGGCTTTTAGATATTTGATGAGGCTTTTGGATATTTGATGAGGCTTTTGGATATTTGATGAGGATTTTGTATATAAGGTGCTAAGGATTTTGGATATTGGGGAAGCTTTTGGATATTAGGTGAGGCTTTTAGATATTTGATGAGGCTTTTAGATATTGGTTGAGGCTTTTGGATATTTGATGAGGGTTTTGGATATTGGGGGAGATATTGGGTGAGGCTTTTCGTTTTGGATGGCGAAACTGACAATAGAGGTGGCTTTGTGTTTGATCTAAGAAGGACCTTTCTTAAAGGCTCTTTGTTGTAATAAAAACTGGCATTGTTCCAGGACCATTGTTAATGTTTGTTTGTTTGTTTGTTTGTTTGGGTGTTATCTGGTGGCGTACAAGGATTCCTAATATGACTGTTCATGTATGTAGATCTTTCCCCCTCTCTGTCTGTCTCTCTTTCTCTGTGTGTATCTGTGTCTGTCTCTCTTCCTCTCTCTCCCCTCTCTCGTCTCTCTCTTTTTGAAAGAATATGTTTGCATAAGTCGCCACGCATCTTTTTCTCTCCCTCTAGATATCCCAATTCCCCTGTCCCCTCATTGGACTGTCGAGTGAAGATTTCACTCGCCATCAATGGTCATACATTGGACTTCACTCCAGACAGTTGTTCCCTATGTGTGTCTGCGGGGATTGGGGGGTTGAGAGGGAGGGGTGTGCAGGGGCGGGTGAGGGGGGAGGCAACAGGGGGTAAGGCCGGCAGGCGCCACCTCGGTGTCCCCCCTCTCATGCAGCCCAAGCCCGTAACGGGGTGGCATGGGAGGCTGGGCGAGGATTGGATGGGGAGAAGAGGGGAGAGCTCTCTGGCGGGCGGATGCGTAAAAATGCCTGGTATGCTTCACTCGTGTCAGGACTCAGCAAGTCCCTGGAGTTTGACTGAATTTGTCCCTTCCTCAACTTCCAGAAAAAAAAACTGTAAAGTCATATTAGATATCACATTATACGATGTTGAGAACTAGCCGACCTAACAGTGGTGCCCCTATTTATATCTGAGTAATATTCGTTTTCCTGCGTTTATTTTTTGTTCAAGGCCGGGGAAAGCATTTCTATTGCCGGTCGTGTAAAGTCAAATAAAATATCTTGTATAGCAATATCGAGATCTACCTAACTTGTAATTCTTACACCAGTATCCATTTAGAATGTTGAAAAAGACACGTGAGAGTTGACTATAGAATATTCAATGGTGCATACAGCTTTGTGGAGTCTACAAGAATCCTAAACATACTGGTGGTAGCACTTAATTCATAAGACTAACTAGTGAAATAATGAGGTATGGGGTTTCGTAGCTATACAGCTACCTCATTAGATGTATCCAGGATGGAATCTGCCTGATGATTTATGATTATCAAACATTTCAAAATTTAGTGGGCCTGACTTTTCGATCCTAGCAGGACCTTTCTCAAAGGCAGAGTGACAAGGACAAAACAGATACATGTACACGAAGGAAGGGAGGCCTGACGTTTCGATCCTAGCAGGACCTTTCTCAAAGGCAGAGTGACAAGGACAAAACAGATACATGTACACGAAGGAAGGGAGGCCTGACGTTTCGATCCTAGCAGGACCTTTCTCAAAGGCAGAGTGACAAGGACAAAACAGATACATGTACACGAAGGAAGGTAGGCCTGACGTTTCGATCCTAGCAGGACCTTTCTCAAAAGCTAGACAGGAAGATCTTTGAGAAGGGTCCTGGTAGGATCCAACCACCAGGCCATTCTAATTTTGGGATATTGGCATTTTGGTCGTCTTAGTCAGTGAGCAGTTTGCATCACTTTTGCATATTGCTCTTGAGATTAAAATTCGGTTGCACATTGATTTTTTGTTTCCCTTTTCTCCCTCGCCATTTCAGCCAAGAAAGTGAGCGGTAAGAGCCGTAGACGCGGCAAGGGCAAGGCTTCACGCGACAGCGATGAGGACGAGGAGGAGGAGGAGGGGGACAGGGTCAACGCCCTGACGCCGGCCGCCACCGCCTCTCGCCGGGTCAGGGGGGCCACGGGAGGGAGGACCAAGGGAGGAGCAGCGGCCGCCGCCGCTAAGGGTCGCCGGCTGAGAGCGATGACCTTCTCCAGCGATGAGGAGGAGGACGACGATGACAGTGACGGCCCGTTCCGGGCGGACAACGCTGGCAAGGCGACCAAAGGTAATTGGGGGAGGCTTTTGGATATTTGATGAGGCTTTTGGGTATTTGATGTGGTTTTTGGGTATTTGATGGTTTTTTTTTATATTTGATGAAGCTTTTGGATATTTGATGAGGCTTTTGGATTTTGGGTGAGGCTTTTGTGTATTTGATGAGGATTTTGGATATTAGGTGAGTTTTTTTTATATTTTATGAGGTTCCGTAGTGTAAGAAATAGTTTATTACTGGCGAGTAATAAACTTTTTGTCGGTGTTTTGAGTGAAGGTTTCTCGAGAAGTACAACATCCCAGCCGTAAGATTTAAAGATAAAAAATATAAAGTGATATACAAAAATGTTGCAAATTGCTAACTGACTAAAATTACCAAAATGCAAATCTCAAAATTTAGTGGGCCTGACGTTTCGATCTTAGCAGGACCTTTCCCTGCCTTTGAGAAAGGTCCTGCTAGGATCGAAACGTCAGGCCCACTAAATTTTGAGATAAAGAATATAAATATTAAAATTCATGGGTAAAATGTTGTATCTATATGGCCTTTAATAAAGCTCAAGCCATTCCTAGGTCCTCTCTCCTCACTAGAGAGTGAGGAGAGGCATTTTCTGAATGAATTTTCTGCATCTGTGGGGGGGGGGAGGGGATTGGGGTTGAGGAAGGGTCAGAAGTTGAGATTCATGTTCGAGCATTCAGTTATTTCTCCTCCTAACGACTGCTCACCACTGGAAGGTCCCACACCCAAACCGCCATCTGGCCCCCGCCTTTACGTCTGACGGAAATCACTCCTGACAGCTGCGAATTAAGACGGCTCGCCTCCGGTTCGGACGTCTGGTCGGCACCAGACTAAATAAGAAAGAATGAAAAAAAGGGGGGGTTGACACCTAGGATCCTCCCCACCTCCATCCCTTGAGGTACGGGATGGATTCCATGTTATTTCGTGCTGCTGCCTACATTTATTGGAATGATTGCTTGGGCTATTGCATGCATGCAGCCCCTGGCAGCCTTTGTCAATCGGAATTAATCCGAGGCAGATTCAGTTTCACAACGCGGGGAACCATCATGGGTTTTTTTTTTATGTGAATCGATCACAGTCGACCGACAGTTGAGTCATGGCGAAATCATTTCTAATCCATTTTTATATAAATGAGTTGCCTCATATATAACATGATGCTTGTCTCATAGATATATGACGTAAAGGGAAATGTAAATTAAAGAGCAATAGAATATAACTTTATTAGAATATAATGAGCACTTAGTATTAATTGCTTTGCACGATGCCTGAAGAACACAAATCAAGCAGATCCCGCCCGAGCTGCCTGAATTTCTTTTTTCTTTTTTCCATGAGGCATCGGGCAAAGCACTGAATGCTTAATTATCCACAGCTGTTCTAATCCGATGGATAAAAAAAATCCCGCAATCGTTAGTAGGGTGGAGTGTGCATTACATTGTTCATCCGTGCCTTATCCGACGTAATTGCTACATCATTTTAATTAGAGATTTCATGGTGTTTTTTTTTTAAGGCTCACAGATTGACTTGGCACCTGCATCTGGCGCTTGTACGCACATTATATACGCTGTTCTCAGTCAGTACTTAATGGTGCTTGACAAGTGCATGCTTGCATGCACGTAGTTCACCGCGGGCTAATTCCATGAAGCTGCTTCAGCAGTTATCAGAAGCTAATTTTACTCCAAGCATGGGGAACCCTTGATCAATATAATCACGGTGCAATCCCTGAGCTCCTCTTGAATTCAGTTCTGAGCATGCACGCGGCATTCAAATACAAGCCAGTTGCATTGCAGTGAACACCACTTGAAATGCGACTTGTTTTGATCAAGGTTGAACTTTCATGATTAGCATGTTTTCAGTGCGTTAGTAGTCCTCTTCCTCCTCTTCATCTCCCCTCGTCTCTTCCTGCTCTTCCTCCTCTTCCTCCTCTTTCTCTTCATCTTCCTTTTCCTCATCTTCCTCCTCATCTTCCTCTTCCTTCTCTTCCTCCTCATCTGCCTCTTTCTTCTCTTCCTCCTTTTCCTCCTCATCTTCTTCCTCATCTCCCCTCTTCTTTTTCCTTCTCTTCCTCTTTCTCTTCATCTTTCTCTTCCTTCTCTTCCTCCTCCTCTTCCTAATCTTTCCCTTCCTCCTCTTCCTCCTTCTCTTCCTCCTCATCTCCCCTCTTCTTTTTCCTTCTCTTCCTCCTCTTTCTCTTCCTCTTCCTCCTCCTCACCTTCCTCCCCATCTTCCTCCTCCTTCTCTTCCTCTTTCGAGCTAGTATGGCTCCGAAAGGACCAGTGGTCGATTTCACCAAACTCGTCTTAACTCACGACCAATCGCAAGACGATGAGCGACGCACAGCAGATACCTCACGGTGTATCACAACTTACGAAGGGTTATCCATCGTAAGTTGAGGCTTTAGGGCTGTTCCCACTGGACTTTTAGCGGCCCTGTTAAGTTACCGTGGCTGAGCGGAAGTCTTCCGCGACTCCTCTCACCCTGTTAGTTTTACATCACGGTAGCGGTAATTTGACAGGGACGTCAGTTTACCGAGCGTCCCCACTGGACTTAATTTTGTCATTCTTCCGCTCAGCCTCGGTAGTTTGACAAAATTAGGTCCAGTGGGAACACCCCCGTAACTCAGGGTTTTTGGGGCCGTGTGTGTAGCCTACTCTCCCCGCCGTCAGAAGACAGTCTTCTGCCCGTCAGCTAGCTAGCGTCGCTGCCTCGTTGGCGTCTGGCGGACTGTGCCATGTGGGAAAGCTGTCATTGCCATCGAGAAATGCCCAATCACATTCCCGAGATAATGCTCATTGCTACAAGCACATCTCGGCTTTTCCTCGGGAAAAAGCAGCTTAGTCCCCGCGCCTCAAAGCCAATAACGACGATGACAGACTCGAGTTTGGAGGGCAAGGCTGCCATCCCTGCCTCTTGAGAGGGGAAGGGTGGCTGGAGCAGGGGAAGAGAGAGACAGAGAGAGAGAGAGAGAGAGAGAGAGAGAGAGAAAGAGAGAGAGAAAGAGAGAGAGAGAGACAGAGAGAAAGAGAGACAGAGAGAGAGAAAGAGAGAGAGAGAGAGAGAAAGAGAGAGAGAGAAAGAGAGAGAGAGGGAGAGGGAGAGGGAAGAGGGAGGGGGAGAGGGAGAGGGAGGGAGAGAGAGAGAGAGAGAGAGAGAGAGAGAGAGAGAGGTGGGAGAGAGAATGAGGGAGGGGTGAGTATGGGGATTTGATCCCAGGACTCGTAAGATAATGCCCAAGTTATTTCGTCTTTGGGATATTATGATGGAAACTCGAGACCTCTTTATAGATTTAGGTTTGTAGTCGCTTATCTGATATTCCGAAATAGGAATGACATCTTAGAACTCTGATATGGAAGGGGGAATAACTAATTTTGCCCTTTTGGGATTTGAACCTCGGGAAAGTAGCAAATTTTCTATACATTTTTATACTTTAAAAGTATTTTTATAGGTATATCGTACATTTTGTATGCCCTGGGTGAGGACCATCGTCCCTTAGCATGTTCCTTGGGAAATGTGAGTCTATTTTAAACTTCCACGCATGACTTAATCAGATTTGCACAATGCTGTGTACCAGCGTACATCCGTACCAATGTGATGCGCTGGTACATTGCATTAGTGTGGTGCGCTGGTACATTGTAGCTATGTGATGCACTGGTACATTGTACCAATGAGATGCGCTGGTACATTGTACCAATGTGATGCACTGGTACGTTGTGTGGTGCGCTGATACACACACAATGTACATTGTAGGAATGTGATGTCCTGGTACGTTGTACCAATGTGATGCGCTGGTACGTTGTACTGATTCGATGCGCTGGTACTTCGCACCAATATGATTCGATGGTACATCGTACCAACGTGATGCAGATGGTACATCGTACCAATGTGATGCAGCTGGTAAATCGTATACCAATGTGATGCAGCTGGTACATCGTACCAATGTGATTCGATGGTAAATCGTATACCAATGTGATTCGATGGTAAATCGTATATCAATGTGATTCGATGGTAAATCGTATACCAATGTGATTCGATGGTAAATCGTATACCAATGTGATTCGATGGTAAATCGTATACTAATGTTATTCGATGGTCAATCGTATACCAATATGATTCGATGGTACATCGCACCAATGTGATGCACTGGTATGGTACGTTGTACCAATATGATGCGCTGGTACGTTGTACCAAAGTTATAAACATTCTTGCAAACTGTCTGCTGCCTTGAATGGCAAAAGCGCAAATCTCACAAACGTAAGATATAACCTTTCTGAAAGGCAACAATTCTGTACCCCTTCTTGGTTTAGCCTTCTAGTCCGAGTTTTCAGTCTTCCTTCATCAGGCATCTGGCAAAACACCGAGCACTCAATGTTTATCACGTCGAGCAGGGCAAACCCTTAATGATTTACGATCTCCTTGATGTAAACATGTTATGTTATGAATCGTCCTTCCCCCAACAAGCACAGAACTCCAAGTCCACTCCTAATCTACGTTTGTTCCTATTGACATGGGAGCAAGAAAACCAGCAATTGCAGAACCATTCCCCCAGCCAGATTCGATTTAGATAAGCCCGTACTGTATACCCTGTGTTCATCAGATCATTGCTGGGCCAGGTACGCAGCCAAAATCAACCCCTGTAGCAACCTCTCTTTTAATTAAGACAGTCGGAGGAAGGGGGAGATGTGCCCTGTGGAATATAATTCCCTCCTAAAAACTCACCGACATCTCAGTTTGTTACGAGTAAACCAACTTAAGTTGCCTACTTCCCCCAAATTAGCAACGACACAGCACGACGAGGGAGAGACGGAAACACCATTAACGGAAACTGATTACTGGGAGAGCGGAGAGATAAAGAGAGAGAAAGAGAGATAGAGTGAGATAGAAAGAGAGAGAGAGAGAAAGAGAGCAAGAAGAGATGGTGTGTGAGAAAGATGGAGGGAGTGAGAGAGACGGGGATGGAGAAAAAGAGGGAGGGAGTGAGAGAGAGAGAGGGAGAGAGAAAGAGAGAGGGGGAGAGATAGAGAGAGAGAGAGAAAGAGAGAGAAAGAGGGGGACTGAGAGAGCAAGAGGGAGGGAGGGAGAGAGAAAGAAAGAGAGGGGAGAGGGAGGGAGGGTATAGAGGAGAAAGGGAGAGAGAGAGGAGAGAGATATATAGAGGTGAGAGGGAGAGAGAGGGATCGGGAGGAAGGAAGAGAGAGGGAAGGAGAGAGAGGGGGGCATGACGCATTCGGTTCGCATCAGCACAATCAAATTACACGTGTACACACGTTTGAGAGGAGTTGCCATGGAGATGGGCGTGTATCTCAGCCTTTGCTGCCCTGGGAACTCGCCAATCCGTCATGATGTACACGTTCCAGTGTTCCACACAGTCCCCCCCCCTTCTCCTTTCTCCTCGTGTACAAAAGCAAGTTGTTTCTCTCGTTTTGTGCAATCCTAATCCTGAGCATCTCCCATCGGTCACTGCAAACAAGGTTCTAGCCGTGCACCACATTGTGGCCAGATTCCCTCCCCTGGGTCGCAGCGTTGCTTTCACTGTGAGCTAATCAGCCCCGTGCCTGGTGCGGCACATCAGCGCTCTCGTGGTCTTTCCCCCTTCAGCATCCAGAGTCGGTGCATTGCCGTTTTCCTGCGGTCTGTTTGTTCACCGGCCGTATGGTTCCTTCCTGTCCGATGATTCTCTCCTGCTTGCTTTCCGTTGCGTTTTTGTGGATTTTGTTGGACTCTAGGTTATCTCTTTGGGTGTCTGTCTGTTTGTTTGTCTGTTTGTCGGTGATGCTTGTTTGTTTAATTATTTTCTGTTTGTCTGTTTGTTTGTTGGGGTGGTTTTTTTTTTTGTTTTTTGAGTTTTGCCTAGTTGTGGTGCTTGTTTGTTGATTTATTTTCTGTTTGTCTGTCACTTTATTGGGGTGTTTGTCTGTCGGGTGTTTGTTTGTTTGTTTGTTGTTTTATTGTGTTGGGGTGTTTGTTAGTGTGTTTGTTTTTCTTAAAATTTAGTGGGCCTGACGTTTCGATCCTAGCAGGACCTTTCTCTGCCTTTGAGAAAGGTCCTGCTAGGATCGAAACGTCAGGCCCACTAAATTTTAAGATTTACATTTTGGTAATTGTAGTCAGTAAGCAGTTTGCAACATTTTTGTAAATCACTTTGTGTTTGTTTTTGTTTGAATTTCACTGCGAAATGTGCTCACTCATTCAGGGCCGTATATTTTCAAGTGGTTTACTTACACAAAATAGAGGCTTCTGACATTAATTTTCGATCAAAGCAGGATGGGACATTTGTGTTCAGAATATAAGAGTATAAAGAGAGCCACACAGTCCAGACTCCACTTCGATGGACGATTTGAGAGTGATGGTCGTCCCAACATCACTCTCAATTCTCAAATCGTCCATCGAACTGGAGTCTGAACTGCAGTCTCTTTCAGAGGCGATGCTGGACAGAGATTGCTGGACAAAACTAATCATGGTCTACGTGAAAGATTGACTGACCATCAAATCACCAACGACTTGCAGTTCAATGTATGCACCTGTATTACCACCCATTCTCTCACTCAAAAAAATCTGTCTGTCAAAGTTAATATTGATCATAGAAAAACATCTGGAATACAGGCATGAAATTATGTTATTGGTTAATTGCATAGAAAAGGTTATACATGTCTTTACTTAATTTTGAAAGGAGTAGTATTGTATCTGTTGTTTGACATCAAAATTGAAAAAGATTATATTCCTTGAATTAGATTACCAATAGGCCTAGTCCTATGCACAAATGTTGCAAATTGCTTACTGATTGATATGACCAAATTGCAAAATGTAAAAAATTAGGAGGGACAGACGAAGTGCTATACGACCAAGGTTGCGATCGTAAATGCAGTCGGGTAGGTCGCGATTGGTGGCCGTGTAATGAGCAGTGTTCAGCCTTCGTCCCCCTTCCCCAGATGGGGGCCTGAGCGGAGATTGCCCTAATGGCGGGACAGCATATGGAGTTTATGGACTGAGTGGGCGATAATCAGTTGCCAGTTCCCTCGTCTGTGAAGACTGTATGAACTTCAGGTCTGTATACGGGGCCGTCCGCGTCGCGCTGGCTGAATGAAGACCTGTGTAATTCAATTTGTCGGCTGCAGTCCTTTAGAAAACTCCGCCTTTGAGAAAGGTCCTGCTAGGATGGAAACGTCAGGCACTCCTTAATTTGTTGATATTTGCATTTTTGGTCGTTGTGGTCAATAAGCAGTTTGCCATATTTTGTGCATGTTACTTACAAAAACTCCCTCAAATCTCCTACAAAATAACGGCATTGAATTTGCTTGATTTTTTTAAAATTTCATTTTAACGTATGTGTTTTTTGGTCTATTGGTTGGTTGGCTTCTTGGTTTGTTCAGTTTGTTGATTGGTTGGTAATAAGGTAATAGGATTGGTTTCAATTCCAAACCACTCGAATAAATGATGGATATGTTGTTAGAAAATATCACAAAGTCGCCCACAGGTCTCAAGTGTAAGTTTCTGTCCAGTCAGAGTTTTCTTTGCCATTTTTAATTTTTCTTCTTCGAAATTTTGCTTTTGTCAGCTTTGTGGGTCAGTTTGTGGATTGGGAGAATTACATAGGTCTTTGTAACAAAATGTGTTGATGCTATTTTGTGTCTTTTTATACGGGGATGTTTTATTGTTTAGTCTCGGCCAGTCAAAGTTTTCTTTGCCATTTGTAATTTTTCTTCTCCCAAAAAATTGTTTTCGTCAGATTTGTGGGTTGGTTTGTGACTTTGTGTATTGTGTGGGTTTATGTTAATTTCGTAACATATATAACATGATGTTTACGTCGAGGAAAATATAATTCAATGAAGATTTGCCCTGTTCGACGTCATAAGCACGACGTCAGTGCTTATCATCACATCGAGCAGGCCAAACCCTCGTTGAATGAGAATGAAATATTAGTCCTGGTAACAAAATGTGTTGGTGCTCTTGTCTGTCTTATTTTAAAGGGTTGCCATCGGATGCCGATGGCGAACAGACGGCCAGCGACACAGAGAACAGAGACCCCAACGTCACCCCCTTGAGGAAGGGCAAGAGGAGGCTGCACAAACCCAGTGGCACCCCCTCCGCCTCCACCTCCGCCTCCCCCTCCCCCTCCCCTCTAACCCGCCAGAAACAGGTGCATGTCACATGAGCAGGTCACCTGACTCGGGTGCCTCTATTAAAAAAGGTAACCCACTAGGTTTTTTTTTAAACAAGTAAAATAAAACCTTGTTATATTTAGGAGGTTATTAAACTGCTAAAAAGAAATGTAAAGAAATCTTGGCATTTGCACCATGAATAATTATTGTATGTCAATCATTGACTGTTGGACAAGGGAATGCCCTGCTCGATTCACAATTGATTTGTATAAATAAGTCATTCTGGACCCGTGCTTGTTTACAATTGTGAATAGCTTTAGCCCAAGTCTGGAGGCGTGCGTGTATAATCACTGGTATGTATAATCGCTGGTTTAGCTAACTGATTCTTTTCAGGCATGGTTTGTTCCAGTTTGGTGTTGTAACCGCTTTTGCATGCTGCACTTTGTAAAGTTTTGGTGCACATTTTTTTTAAATGTCTAATTTTACAGTATTCCGTTAATCACAGTGTTCTTGATTTTGATTAAACACCACCAAGAAATGACGCTGATGTTTTGCCAAGCGTTGGTTTATACTGAGAACTTGCCAATTGCTGGCCCCGTCCTCACAAACAGAATGGTCAAATATAACCCAGTTTGTACAGTTTAAACAATATTTGGCAAAGTTAGACCTTCACATTTTTACAGTAAAATATTTCTTTACTTGTTTTTTTTTGTTTTTACTTTTATGGTAATGCATGATCGATTCGTTAGTTTAGTTACTGTATTAAGTGGCTTGAGTAATATGCAAAAATGTTGCAAACGTCTTACTGACTAAAACGACAAAAATTCAAACATCAAAAATTAGGCAGGCCTGACGTTCCGATACTCGAACGATTGGAAGAGCACTGTTCCGCAAATCAAGAGGTCTCGGGTTCAAATCCCAATGCACATTCCAATGAACTTCTTCATGTATATCTCAGACCTATAATTCAATAAAGAACTACATTATATGCGCATAGTGTATTGCAGTCACAGTGGCGATTGTCAATTAATTTGTTCATTCGATTTTTTCATACTAACATCGATGTACAGTACTTAATGCAATGGAGTTATTAATATATCGAGGAACGATCGATTAAATGGTCGATCATTCAATCGTCAAGTCAGTAAGTCAGTCAACTGATAAATTGATCATATATACAATCAATCAATTGATTGGCCCGTTGCCATCCACAGGTGTAACGCTGTTACGGAGGTTTTCGTCGTTTGAGGTCCATGTCGTTCGATGGTTTATCAGTCGACCAGCCAATGAATATAATTGAACCCAAGGCAATACCTCATCGGGTAAAAACACTGGAAAAAGGTGCACCAAAACAACCCCTCCCTCCGTAGCTACCTTCTTTTAATAACCTGACAAACAACTTTATTTGTACGAAATTATACGAAGGACTTCCTCTAATGCCGTACTCAAATATAGAACTCGTGCGCGCTGCTTGTTTTTGCCCCCCTCCCCCAATTAGGAAGGACGGGTATATATACATGTACGATGAAGCCACGGTGTGCCCGCACGCACCCCACCCCCAGCGAGGAATGGGACCTGTAAAGCCGTCCGCTAAGGCGTTCGTTCGGGACAGCGCAGAACTGAGAGCAATCCGTCCCGTTTGCAGGTCACTAAATCGAGTTGGGATCTACACCTCTCATATTCGTTTCATTTTTTTTCTGTTTTTAGCCGATTGGATTTTCTGCTAATTACACCCAGATAAAAAAAACACCCCTAAGATGTGTAGCCGTACTCACCCAATTTCTGTGAAGCCCCCCTCCACTTCCACAGCTAAATAGTGCCATTTAAAGCCCCATGCGGCCCGAATTACACACGAAATAATTATACATTGAACCCCAGGTTGTCTTAAGCTTCACTTATTCTACAATACACGTGTATGTCAGTTAATACACGTGAACAAATATCAGTTAATCAGACTCCGAAGACCTCTTATCAAAAAGAAGTTGTGGGTTCACACTTTAATCAGCTCGGCGGAGCCATCTTGGATTGAATTAGTGTGCTGCATCCTCCTACCTCGGTAAGAGCAATCCTCACGTCTCATTGATACGAAGGAAATCGCAAACCCATCCTTCTATGCGCCGTGCATAATGCATGCGATCTGCGAGCTCAGCTATTTCACATGCATTACCAATTACTGGTTGCATGCCATAGAGCCGCTTAAGCATGCAACTCCGCCGAGAGCGGGAAGTCTCCACCCCTTTAAAGCCCCAACACAACATTGGTCGAGGTCAAAGAATGGCATCCATACGTTAACTGATCCAACATATGCATGGAATAGCACACCTGTGAAAATTTCTGTTCAATCCGCCAACCGAGTCTCGAGAAAATCGTGAAAATCGCTTCATTTGTTTCGCGAAAATGCAGCATTCTACGCCGTAACTGTTCCGAAAAACAGTTTAGATCTCGGTGAGACGAACTATTTCCTGTACTCATTTCTCCCTAAATACAACATTTTAGGCAGAAATATTTCAGTGCGAGGTTTCTACTATAACCATCTTCAAACTGTATAAGTTTCATGTAAATCTGTGAACATTTCTGTTTTTTCGATCTTACCAATGTTGTGTAGGGGCTTTCAAGTGTACCACCAACGAAGATGCATTCAGTATTTCAAGTGTAGAATTCATACCAAATACTGCAAGATTTCTGTGGTATAAGAAGATATTAAAAAGAAAATATGTCCATAGATAAAAGATTTTATGTGCAATGTAATTATGGGAGAGATATTTATCTGAAATTGAACGCGGTATCCACTGCTATATTATACGGGTTCGAAATAAACGCGACCTCGATTAGCTCGGTGGTCAAGTGGTTAGGTAAGACGTCTGCACTAGAAAACAGGAGTCGCGTGTTCGAATCCTGCTGAGCTGCCTTTATTTCGTTGTCAGCATGCAGGCAATCGGACAGCGCCATGGGCATACAGTACCAAGTAAACCCTCATTGAATTGAAATGTTTCCAAAATTTGCCCTCACGTGTTTTGCCCAACGCCATGCGGCGTGACTTGTACTGCGCATGTCCCCCTTGTGTCTGTTACACAACTCGTGACGTATGGGGCCCGTGCAGTCTTGCTGCTCATTGGTTGAGAGCGGACGTGAAGTCACGGGCTGAACGTGCGGTCATGACCTCGCTGCCTGGCTCTATTGGCGTCGTCGTAAAGCGTCAATGGGAGCGGTTGGCTTCATGCAATATGGATGCCCGCTGTACCGCGACACACCGGTGTGAAATCCTCGCTGTGCTTCGACTACTCACTAAACTATAGCCGGCACTGGTCTCCAAGGATGAACGAGGCAGCGTTCAATCTTCGGCGAATAGAATTTATTCTCTTCAATTTGCGTCGGCGTCCTTTCTGAAGTTTCTCGGGGTCTTCTTTAAGGTCCGATACAACATTGTTTAAAGTCTAAAGATTGCCACGGTTTGTGTGTTAAACCATCAAACATTCAAAAAAAGAAATCCCGCGAAGGTTTTAGGGAAATTCTGGGAAATTAGAAAAAAGGCAAAGAAATGTCAATGTTTTCGCACCGTTCTGCAGTGTAAGAAATCGTTTATTACTCGCGAGTAACAAACTATTTGTCGATGTTTGAGTGAAGATTTCTCGCAAATCATAATCACTCAACCGTATCACAGATGGTAAGAGTGCTGGTATACGCATAGCCAGAGGTCATGGGTTCAAGTCGATCCCGGTCCTGTCAAAGTTTTCTTCGTTGTTTTGGGGGGTTTAAATTGAAGACATTTTGAACGATGTTGGCATTGTGGCTGTGTTTTCTAGCGGTATACCACTGTGCAGTTGACGGTGTCGTTCAGCATATGCAGATGACGCATTAGCCGCACGTGAGCACACGTAATCATGGACTGGTGCCACCACGAACCACTTGTGTAACAGTAAACATTCCGCACTCTGGGGTTACAAAACCAAGCGCAAGGAATTCGTGAAGTGGCCTCCTGGCTGCCTTTGCCAGATTCCCACATGACCTTTGGCCTCGTGCACGCGACACACTCAACTCTGTGTCCTTTTCCAAAGCCCGGCTTTGGCTCAGGCTCCGGCTTTGTCTTTCTTTCTTTCGTCCATTTTCAAGTACAAGGCATGAAAACGGGAGGCCTTTGACTTTGTTTTTTAATGTTACACTGCAATTTTAAAATGAATCCTAAGCTTCAACTCCAACAAAGAACTCCAACCTGTGTTTTCAGCTTTTGGATAACAGAGACGAAGCCGGAGCCGGAGCCTAAGCAGGGTTTTGGAAAAAGGCTCTGAGCTCAGAATACGGAGGCCTTGAGAAGACGCCGCTGGAAAAAAAAGTCCGCCGTACATTGACGTCCTCGCGCACAGCTTCCTATTCCTTGGTGAGTTTGTTTTGTATAAATATCGTGAGAATTTATGGCACAAAGGGAACACATTCCTCACTGGGCCAATCAGCCGTTGTGATTATTTCCCATCGTAGTTGCAGCACCTATACCACTAAGCCTATAGGTGTCATACACGAAATATCTTTCTTGAAATGCATGCGTCTAACATTATATGACACATTTTCGGATGAGGTTTAAAATAAATTTGAGAGGGCCTGACGTTTCGATCCCGGCAGGAGTTTTCTCAGAGTAGTCGGGACGAGGAGATTTGCGTAGTGGGTTAAAAATGTATTATAATTTCGGGGGGGGGGAGAACAGTCACGGTCGTTATGGAAACTAACTGATATTGTTGATCTCAAAATTTAGTGTGGCTCACTTTTCGATCCTAGCAGGACCTTTCTCAAAGACAGAGTGATACTGTTGATGTTAGCACACATACATCAGCTGAGATATGTGTAAAGGGTTTACATTGCGCTGTAACAAATATCCCTCCGCCATATTTTCTGGGCGGTCGCGTTACCTTTTGACGCCGCCACGATATCCCTCCGCGCAATGTTTCAGCGCTCAGTATTCTCCTTGATGCCTTAATGTATACACGGCCGGTGCTTGTAAGGCGTCTCAGCTCAGGCAACACGCGGCGTTCGTTTGAAGAGTGTAGCGTGCTGGGGGCCCCCAGAAGCGGTCACGATAGTGGTGACATTTTTGTGTCTTCTTCTTCGCCGTCAGATAGTCAAATATCGCGCTGAAGTCTTTGATGCTAATGCTGACGTTGATCGGCTTGGATGCATGTTCAACCCGCGTGGCTTTGCAGCCCGGCTTGCCGCTACCCCCCTCTGCCCATAGTGATGTCTCTCTCTCTCTCTCTAACCGATGATTGAATTCACGTCTGTTCAAATCAATTTGGAAAGTTACGGAAGCGAAAATGTGGACCGGAGAATTGGCCCTACGCTAAGGGACTCGTTATCACGAAGAGCCGAAGAACTGCATATAATAACACGAACTATTATGAAAGCTTTAGGCGTGGTATGCAGCAAATCGGTACACGTAGAGCTGACATGCACATGCCATGTAGCACAGAATGTAGAATCCTTAGCCGTGTGTAATAATGTCCCGACCCCAACAACCAACGGACCCTCTACCCTCAAGCTTATGATAGCTGGAAAGTGGTGGGTTTTTTAACGAAGAAAAGGACATTGACCATGACATTTCCAATAATTGATTCCAAAATACTCATCAAAATTAAATCTTAATTAGATTTATTTAATTAAAAATTAAACTACCGTAGCAGCACTCTACCATTAAAACCATAAGGCCTAGCGTATTTCCCCCCCGCACACTACTTGGACGATATTGATCAATATGCCTATTTAGATAACCAACATTTTTACCGACGTTGATCAAAATTTTACCTGGTAAAATCAATGAGCAGTAAAATAACAAGATTTGGAATATGGAGGTCAAAAATTGCCCACAAACACGCAACATTACGGTTAAATCAACGCATTGTGTTCGACAAGCGGTTTGGTTTTTTTTTGCCAATTGTTTGTTAATAATTATAATGATTTATTCAACTTATATTGCGCTCTCTCCAGGACCAGCCTGTTCGAAAGCACATTACATAAAATAAATTCCACACAACCTAATAAATTATCATACAACAAGAGCAGTGTTAACAGTGTTGTGAGCAAGTTAGCAGTGTATAGGTAGCGTATCTTGGCCGACCTTCAAACCTTGGCCAACCTTTCACTTTCCTATAACCGAGCTCTCAGCTATCATAATTATGTGGTCAGACAGCGAATATTGATGACGTCACGGGCCGGCTGAGGGAGTCAGAACGGATCCTCGGCAGCCCAGGTAACGCTGAGCTACGACACCCACGCGGTCGATGTGTGGTCCTAATGGCTACCACGTGGCGTATATACCATAGCCAATGCACGCACGGCCGGCATTGCTCGAACCAGAGACGAAAACAAGAAAACAAAACACATCCGTGACTGTGTGTATACAGCAGGCTCGTAAGCACACACGCTGCTTGGATTGGGGTTGGGGGAAGGAAGGGAAAAGTATATATTAGAGGCCTTCTTTGAAATTCAAAGAAACGGATATTGCACTGGAAGAAGATAAACGCGACACGGCAGACTGCGGCACGATGTAAAATCACCAATCATTGAATCAATGCACAATATTAGCGACACCGTTGAGACGCGGCTGAATGCGTTATTAGAATGTAAATGGCACATTGTTTTTAAACGAAAAAGGGAAAGATGAAATGACTTGGAAATGCTATACAAAAGCAAAGATAATTTGACTTGAAGGCGATTTTAGGTATATCTGGTTTAACGTACCAGCGCTCCATCGAGCTCTATTCAGCCCTTATTTCTTTTGAGGGTACCTTAATGGCCAAAAATCTTGACATTGGTGGGAACGCAAATCAGAAGTATTCAACCATGAACCGGGGTATCTCTCCAACATTATTGTTAATCTCGAAAGTTAGACGGCCTGTCGTTTCGATCCTAGCAGGACCTTTCTTTCAAATTCATTATTGTAATGTAAACTGGCATATTGCAAGCAGCCACGCGTTAATAGCATGCGAACGCTACACTCCTCATTAGTCCGTGCATCCACTGGAACTAATTTGTGCAAAGTGGATTGATATCGCGCCGTAACAGCCGTTTCACACTTAAAGGGATAACACAACATTGGTCGAGGTCAAAGAATAGCATCCATACGTTGTCTGATCCAACATATGCATGAAATGGAACACCTGTGAACATTTCAGCTCAATCCGCCATCCGAGTCTCGAGAAAATAGTGAAAACTCGCTTTATTTGTTTCGCGAAAATGCAGCATTCAACGAATTGCTCCGATTTGGGTTTTTTTTAGATCTAGTGGGTGAAACCTAAACTCTATTTCTTTATTCTTTTCTCCAAAAATACAAAATTTTAGACAGAAATATTTCAGTATTTCTACTATTATATAACCATCTTCAAACTGTATAAGTTTCATGTAGATCTGTGAGCATTTCTGTTTTTCGATCTTACCAATGTTGTGTATAGGGGCTTTAAAACAGACCATAATGCATGTCTATGCCCAGGCACGTGAGGGGCGGCCGAAGTTCAACCGCATAACTCACCGCGTATCGCACAGGACATTGACCGACGCGCTATCTATGCCGCGATGGGCGCTCGTACGGAACGCCTTCGTGAACTCTGACAATGATTACCGACAGATCGCCGTATGGTTAAGTATTGTCCGCTGGGGTAGGCAGCCTTCGCATCCCGTGCCCGTCCCACGGTACGATCCCTACCTTTCACTTCTCCTGACGGGTGATCCTTATTGCTGTCCCCGTCACGATTTTAGAATGTAATGGTTTTCAGAGATGGTACAGAGTCCATAATTATGTTTGTGCGGTCGATGTCCTTCCCGATAATATTTCAGCCCTCGCATTGCGATTAAATTGACAGTCTCGATCCCATCATCTGTCGTCTCCTCGTTCATAGGCCGTTTACGAAACGAAGGCTTAAGCTCGGTCTTAGGGTTCGGTCATATTTCTCTTACAAGTTATTACAATTACATTGCAATTACATTTGCTTTCGATGCTGCATAATGGACTGTACATAAATTGAAGTACATGTACATATTTAAACTGTAGGCCTATACATATTATAGTTAACATTAATTCACACAAACAAGTTACAAGATCTCAGCATTTACAGGTCCGGGGTTATAATGTCATAGACATCTAGAAACAAAGGTTTGGCCCCAGTTTCTCGGTGAATACTCTGCACTGTCTTATCAAGCCAACAAACCTTCAAATCCTGCGACAAACCACAACGCGGGTTTTTTTTCAGGTTTTGTCTGACGGAGACGAAGCCTGAGCCCCATCCATGGATTCGTAAAGGGCCATGATCGATTATTCATGGCACAATTTTGTTCGAACATGGATGTTGGTATCATGATTCTGACCCCCGAGGTGGGTCGTCAAGAGTTAGTGTGAGGTGAGCCGCTGCCTCACAGTTCAACATGCAGGGGAAACACTGGTTTCAAACGTAAGGCAAGGCAGAGCCAATTGCAAGTACTCGAGTCAAGTACCTGAGGTGGCTCATTAAAAGCGTGAGGTGAGCTGCTTTCAGTTTAATTTGCAGGGATAACACTGCTTCCTGTAAATGACTATAGACCATTTTCGCCTACGTGACCAAACAAAAGCACTGCCGCCACGTTGTACCGCTTTTTACGGAGAGTGTACGCACAACCCTATGGTACAACTGATGTTTACACTGCGCTGCCATTGTAAGGCGGTCCATCATGACGTCACGTAAAAAGGTCTATACAGATGTTTATCACTCAGGCTTTTTCCTCGATATAGGCCCTTTATAGCGGATTTCACAATCCGACAGGAAAATGCCCCCACACCCCAGGGAAGTACGACTATACAGTTCCTAGTGTTAATCAACTATGTAGCTGATGATCAGGCAGGGAAAACACATTCCCATCCACCGGCTGAGACAAATGAAAACTATATTCAAGGTGTTTTGCCGAGGAACGCGAGTGGGCGCCGCGTAGACCTCCGTGGCTCTAACCTGAAGCCACCGGATATTGCAGGTCCCAGACCGGTCCGGAAATCACACCCTAATAGGCCGCCATCGCTGGGGGCCATGACACGACACGCCAGACTCCCCGATATCATCAGTGCGCACCCAGCGACTCGAATACAGTGTCGACTAAATTCTTGTATATATGCGCGCGCGCGAGGTGCGTGTGCGCGTGAGTGCACACGCGCCCAACGCGTCAATTGCCCCCAAAGCATGGCAGCGCCCGTAGTGGTTCAATTCGGATCAGCAGTTAATTTCACAAAACTAATCGTAACTTACGACCAATCGCAAAACGACGAGCGATGCACAGACTATACGGTGGGTTATCCATCGTAAGTTTAGTTACGATGCATCGTAAGGCTTTGTGAAGCGACCAACCCTTCTCTCAGTAAAATCGCGCGCTGTGATTTTTTTTATGGGCAGATGCACGTGGACGCAGCTACCGACCGGTGTAACTTCCTCTCTCCTGGGGCCAACGAGTGGGTCGGATGCATGGACAGCCTTGACGGATGGGGATTTCCAATTAATGAAAGGAATGAAATTCAATGAAAACCGAGAACTAGAACAGTGGTTCCCCTATTTATTTAAAATTGAGTAAAATTATTTTTCCTGCGTTCATTTTTTCTAGGACGGGGAAGCATTTCTATTGCAGATCGTGTAAAGTCGTGTTGTACCGTAAATCAAATAAAATATCTTGTAGCAATATCGAAACCTACCCAACTAGTAATTATTACACCAGTATCCAATTAGATCACACGTGAGAGTTGTTTTTAAATCGTTAGTCTATAGGCTATCTACAAGAATCTTACAAATACTGGGTGGTAGTACTTCATACTAACTAGTAAAATAATGAGGCATGGGGTTTCTTATATAGGTACAGCTACCTCATTAGATGTAGCCAGAATAAAACAGGCCTTCCTTTTGATTTATGATTATCAAAAATTAGGAAAACTAGTGTAATGTAATGTGACTGCGGTGACGCAACCAGCAGGGCTGACCCCAAAATTGATTGGGATGAATGTAGCGATGGGCTAGATGGTTCATTCAATGATTAAGTCAATCACTCAGAGAAGATCTTAATTATGATGAGTTTATTAGAGATGGAATCAAGGTAGAATCAAAGGAGAATCACCGTAGAATCACAGCAAAATCACAGTGATGAATTCTCCCCAAAGACGATCCTTGACCAAAACCGCGACACAGAACTTCGGGCAAATCCCGATCAAGATCCCGGCAAAATCCCCAGGTGCAGGAACTACATGTACACGTACTACAATCTGCCTGCATAAAAGAATACAACAAGACCCAATATTCAAAATACAATATGTAAGTGCACACAGCAAGGAAGATTACCGAGCCCAAAAGCACGCACTATCCCGTTACACACACTGTGCATGTAATGCGCTTCAAGTTCAATGACAAACATACCGTACATAGCTTTGTATACTGTACACAACACAACACGACTACAACGGTGAGGTATAAGTTATTACGGCACCATCAAACCTTACAACGTTTGGATCAAAGTTTACTCCAACTCCTCCAAAATGTCACACCCAAAGTACACTGAGATCTACTCACCACAAGTTCCGGTGACAATCTCCCACAAAAATACAGGGATGTTCACATGTTGAGAGTTGGCAAAGTGGCCGCAACTGACTACAACCCAGCCAACATCCAATGATGTTACGGAAACATGGCGGAGTGCCAGGAGCACGAAGCCTTAGCTCCCCATGCCTTGTGTGCACACACTACCATAATTTGAATATGAATAGGAGGTCAAGCGGTATGCAAATTTAGAGGTCACGCTAACTATAAACTTGTATCCATGAGACGTTGTCTCAATGGAAACCCGTATCCCCACACTAGCAGGAGCTTTCTTAAAGCACGATAACCCGCCCCTAACTTGCGTGCGTATTCTCGTGTACCCATCTTGTCTTGGTCCGTAAACCCTTGGTCTTGTTGCTCGGGGCGGCCAGGACAGCTGCGTACAGGTTCGTACACGTATACGCACACGGACTGTTGTGTGTGTGATGGCAGCGGCGCGGTCTGCGTGCCGTGTATACAGCTGGGATCCGGCGTGGTCGTGCCGTAGTGCCGTGGTGTGCGTGCGTTTGGCCCGGATCTCTGCCCGGTGCCGTACCGGAGAGACCGCATTGGACAGGTCTAGTCCTGTTACCGTATAGGATCGAAACGCCAGGCTCTCCTAAATCTTGATATTCGCTTTTTGGTCATTTTAGTCAGTAAGCAGTTTGCAATTTTTGGGGCACATTATTGATTTATGATTATAACAGAACCACGTATTGAGGTTATTATACACGTGCGGACTTCCTTCCTTCTAAATTCAAACTTCGAAGCTATTGATGCCTTTTCCTTCTCATTCGGTTTCGTCTGCAAATTGAAAACAAAATACCAACTGGCACCGATGACTCTGTAACCACTATAACAAGCGCTTTCGACATTGTAATGTTCACCAGATCATTTCACATTCGGCAAGAGGAAGGCCTATTACATTATTTTGCCCTGGGCCACATCGCAGCAGACACATCCGTAGACTATTTGTTTTCCCATCGGCGATTGCAATTAATCTTTGGGAGAAACTCATCTTCTGTAATTTTCTAGTAAGCCCCCTTGAATCAAATTTGACTGTCTGGTAGGCTAGTATCTATCTATCTATCTATTTCCATCAGGTCGGTTTCGGCCCCTGGTGACCATGTTGACAAGTAGCCTCCATGCTGATCTGTCCGTTGTTGTTCGAATTGTTTCTATGGGGGGTCGGCCCACTCTTGCCAGAATGTTGTCCCACCATCTTGTTCTTGGTCTTCCGCGTCCCCTTTTGCCCTCCATCTTTCCTTGCATGATAATCTTTTCAAGGCTGTTGTCAGCTCTCATGATATGACCGAAGTAAGTCAATCTACCCTTGTCTATGAAGTTCAGAAGATATTTTTTAGTGTTTACTTGATACAAGACCCAGCTGTTTGTTTTCCTTGCAGTCCATGGAATTCGGAGAAGCCTCCTCCACACCCAAAGTTCAAAAGATTCTATTCTATTCTGTTCTGCCTTCTTCAAAATCCAGCTTTCACTACCATAGTGAAAGCTAGTATATACAAAGAAAAACACAGGCATCCGAAGGACTAATGAAAATTACATCCTCCCGTGAGTCGGGAAGCGTGTTCATGGAAATTACGTTCGATTTCAGGCGTCACTAATTGACCGAGAAACTACACTGTAATCGAAATTAACGATGCTGTCCGACATATTTTTGAAAGAGCACATAATGTAGTCCTAAGCGCTTCACATTATTTTGTTTTCTCTCAAATGACAAGACAATGCATTCTCTATCGAAGCCCTACCTATACTCCAACTACATCGATGTCATTAGCGATGTCCATATACATGTACAGCAGGGCAGAATATGAGATCCCAGTTGCCAGGCACCCCAAAAAACAGCTAAGATCTTGCTCCAGATGTTGCTCAAAGCCTTCGATCTGCAGCTGTACTTTTCCATTACGGTGTACACGACCTTCGGTTATGTAACCCGCAAGGGACAGCTCGCCGCTCGGAGAGCCTTGATAGAGCCATAAGTGAATTTGAGAGTGTTTTTTTTTTTGGAGCGTCAGGGCGCGCGTTACGAAAGACCCCTCTTGCAAGGTATACCAGATCACTCTCCGATCTTGTTGTTCTAAACTCGGGCAGTAATTAGGGAGTGACGATGTTTGCTTTTGCCCCGCTAATGCCGAGAGCGCTTGGACGGGAATCATCGCGGCAGATCCGCCATCAGATATTTAATTCGAACTCCGATCGATATACCGGACAGACCTGGGTATGAGCAGTGGCGGCGTCTGTCTGGTCGCAGACCCGTATCCCCTCACTCGTTCCTGTTGTTTTTTATACTGACCTCTTTCTCGGTAGTCTGTCCCCCGCACGATGAGCCGGCGGCGTATTTTTTTTTTTTTACACCTTAGCCATGGGTTGTTTATGGTGGCGCAATAGGGACATCGCAAATCGCAAATATCTGCAAAGATATTTGCAATTCACTCATTTTGTGCGCATTGCAAATTTTGTCGCAAATATTTGCGCACATGTTTGCGACAAAAAGTGTGAATTACACATATCTTTGCAGATATTTGCGATTTGCGATGTCCCTTCTGCGCCACCATAATTGTTCGCTGTACTAGTGCAAATCCGCGCTTGAAAAGAGACCACAGTCATGTAGCACTGCGTGGCGAGATCAGCCAGTTGGGATTTCTTGTGGAGGAGCGGAATGTGGCTAGCTGTTGTTGTAGTTGGAGTTTGACATAAACAGGTAAGATGTCTTGTTAGCTGCAAATCTCTAATTCCTGTTAATCATGTCCAGCTGCACTGGACGATCTAGTAAAACGCAGGGCTAGTCTCTTTTCAAGCGCGACTTTGCTCCGCCACAGCGAAAAACCCATGGCTGCGGTGTAAAACAAAAATTACGCAAGCCGGCGACCGACAAGGAGTCAGTCGATCCCCTTTCATCCCGGGAATCTCCCTTCCCCTCTCACCCCACTACTACCCTCGGGGGCTGCCCCCCCACCCCATCTCGCGCCGGCGTAGTCCAAGCATCGAGCTTGCTCCAGGTCAAGGCGAGGTTGAATCTGTGGAATTAGCATTGAATAGAGAGAAGGGGTGAGGGGGAGAGTTGAATATAATGGGAGAACCACGCGGTCACTCTTTTAAAAACAAGCTGAGCGCGATATACAGAGATATGGCAGGCCTATATCATGCGGAGGCTGGGACAAGATCAATATAAGAAACGGCATGCACCATGAGACCTGTAACATCTGTTTTATACCGACCTCGTCAAACATTAATTAATTAATTGATTTCATTAACCGCTGTTTGAGAACTAAAGGATATTATGCGTTTATATCTTTGAAGGCATTCCTTCAAAGTGATGTTTTTTGGTGGGTTTTTCTTTTCAAATCAGCAAAACTTTACCGAGTGCCAAATTTCAGATCTTGAAAAATGGCAGAGAAAGCTTTGAACCGGGACTTGAACCCGAGACCTCTGGTTTTGCGTACTAGCGCTCCTACCATCTGAGCTATCCAGCCCTTAGATGGCGGCCTTCCCAAAATGGTCGACTAGTCTTTGCCGTGGTACGCGTGGGCGCCAGTCAGAAGCAATTAACCATTAAAACATTCTTAAATTGTAAAAAACCTTGTTTCAATTCAAACTTGTTTGGAAAAGTAACAACTTGTCTTGTTCGAACAGAGAAATGTTGTCGAGTTTGCGAATGATTTGTCTAACATAACCTAACATGAGAGTACAATGCAACAACACTACGAAATCTTGGGCTATTGTATTTACGTGATGATGTCACCTACTGATACATACCTTTAGGCCTATCCAAAAGCCACAAAGTGACTTTTTGACAGTGAACGCAAATTTTGAGTTTATGCCCAGTGAACAAGAGTCCAAATACGATTTCAAAGCATTACGTATATTACAGGAAACACAATTTTGTCCTTAGTGATTGGGCCGCCAATTAGGTGGAGAACTTTCAATAAATATGAGAAGTATATTATTATATAAGAGTTCCGTGCCACTGCGCAGCTTTGTGGCGTTTCCGGCCCTATTCTTGCGGATTTTTTGTTTCTGGCAAAGTGCCAAACTGACACATTGCAAAGGGCCAGATTGGCTTGTTGGCAAAGGGCCAAGCCCAGGTTTGGCTTAGGGCCAAATCCAGTTAAGGCAAACTTGGCTCTCCCCCAAGACACATTTTTTGCAGTGCGCCAAAGTGAGTTTAGACGAAGGGCCCCCATGACATGTGTTGGCAAAGCGTCAAACTCGCTCGTTAGCAAAAAAAAATAAATATCGAGTCAGTTTTCCGGCGGGAAAAAACCCGGCACGGTGCTCTCTTTTGTGCCGAAAGAAAGGTGCGTTTGAAATTGGTCCCTGGAGGAATATTGCTGAACTTTTATCGATGTTTCGCGTAGCATCCGCCCACTGCGTCGCGCAAACATCGGGAAGACCTAATCAGGTCCCTGATTGTATGCGTTCCATTTTTTGCCTCAAGGCCAGTTTCTATTGCGTAATTGTAAGCGCATCTCTTTATCTCCATCTCTCTCTCTCTTTACCTCTCTCCATCTCTCTCTCTCTTTACCTCTGTCCCCATCTCTCTCTCCATCTCTCCATCCCTCTCCACCCCTCTGTCTCTCTCGGTCTCCCTTTCCCTCGACCTCCTCTTCCTCTCTCCCTCACTCACACTCTTCCCCTCTCTTTCCCTCTATCTCCTCTCTCTCCCTCTCTCTCTCTCTCTCTTTCTCTCTCTCTCTCTCTCTCCCTCCCCCTCTCTCTCCCCTCTCTCTCTTTCTCTCTCTCCCTCCCCCTCTCTCTCTACCTCTCTCTCTTTCTCTCTCTCTCCCCCTCTCTCTCTTTCTCTCTCTCCCTCCCCCTCTCCTCCTCTCTCTCTCCCTCTCTCCCCCTCTGTCTCTCTCCTCTCTCTCTCCCTCCCCCTCTCCTCCTCGTTCTCTCCCTCACTCCCCCTCTGTCTCTCTCCTCTCTCTCTCTCCCTCTCTCTCTTTCTGTATGTCTGTCTCTCTCTCTCTCTCCTCTCTCTCGCTCTCTCTCCCCCTCTCCCCTCTCTCCCTTTCTCTCACTCTCTCTTTCTCTCTCTCCTCTCTCTCTCTCTCTCTCTCTCTCTCTCTCTCTCTCTCTATCTCTCTCTCTCTCTCTCTCTCTCCCCCTCTCCCCCTCTCTCTCTATCTCTCTCTCTTCTCTCTCTCTCTTTTTCTCTCCCTCGACATACATTTTGTTACTCACAGGGGAAAACAGTCTACCAAGATCGAATCTTCACGCCTTTCCATAGTCTTTGAGAGTGTGCATAGATTACTACGTGGTTCGGATTCGGTAAGTACACCCAGCTCGTAATTTCTTGTAGCGAAACCTCCATGGAAGGTTTGCGGTGACACCATGTGAACCATCTTCTTTTGAGACGGAGTGTAGCTCTGAAGAATGAAAACCCCGATTAACTCAACCGACACTTTTCAGAGATGTCAAAAGAGATGTGTTACATGGTGTCATCGCAAACCTTCCACTTGATACTTCCACCGTGCAATCCTTCAAATCCTATCTAGTCTGAGTTACCGGCTCTTTTCAGAGCCACACACTCCTTCTCAGAAGAGATGTGTTACATGGTGACACCTCAAACCTTCCACTTGATACTTCCACCATCAAATCCTTCAAATCTTATCCAGTCTCAGTTATACGTTGAAGCCAAGCGGTACGAAATAAGATTTGAAAGACGTAAACAATTCTTCATCTCCTTCCATCCTTCACCTTCCGGTGCAAGATGATTCAATTCAACGTGCATGATTTATGATTTTGTTTTCGTTCCATCAAGGACGCCTTTCAATTACCAATAGCTCTTCAGGGTCAGTTTTCCATGGAAAGCCTTGCATTTTTCCATTTCAACTCCACCCTACCGGCAATTCTATTCCCGAAGAAGTAAAAAAACAAGAGAACGAAAATACCGAGGGGATTGCCAGGCTATAGACGGGCGGATTGAGAAGCGAATGGACGGCCTTCTTCGTTCTCTCTGGTCACTGCGATTTCAGCGGCGGCCAACGGACCGACTCAACCAAAGCTATATACATCAGCTCGCCTCTTCCCCTCCTCCTCCTCCTCCTCCTTCCTCTCGGTAAGAATCCGTTGCCCTGGCAACGTATTAAGACGGGCAAGCCGCCGATGCGTGGGGGGAGTTGAGGAGGCTTGCTAGGGGGAGCTATTGATCCCTGGGGTTGGTAATTGCGTCTATTCTTATCAATGGCGCGTTCACCACACGCATCCTCATATAAAAAAAACACCCGTTGGTTTGTCGACGGCGCACTCGTAAAAGGGCCACTGTATAAGGCGCTGTGTACGGCTTAGATATTCATTTCAACGTAAAGGTTATCTAACAACACGTGGTGTTTATTTAAAAAAAAAAAGCTTTTCAGAGCCTAGGTTGCCTGTATCGTGCACGGCACTATATTACCTCCAGCCTACCGGTGTTCAGTTCAAAATCCAGACAGATCCCGCATGCAAGGATCAAAACTCCGAAGCATATCGGACACTTCACACCCCCAACCTTCCATCCGATATCCCTTAACGTCTATGGTCGTTTTCGAAATTAAGGCTTAGGCTCGGGCTCAGGCTTCGTCTCCGTCTGACAACACCTGAACATCCAGACAGAGACTGTGGTTTGTTTCCGAGTAAGATACATAATGACCGAACCCTAAGCCCCAGCCTAAGCCTAGGGCCTACATTTCGTAAACGGTCTATTTTGCACACTGAGCTAACACTTTTCGCTGTTTCAGCTTGTAATATTCATCCGCGGGCAGTCTTGATCACGAACAATATATTTAGGTTCACGAAAAATGGTGCTGCAGACTGGTGGGTCGAAGGTCGTCATAGTCAGTTTTACAGTCAATAATTATTAATAGAGGGAACCAACTTGTATTCTAGGAATCGTTTCGGCACTGAAGTACTTTGTCTGACGTCCCAGTCCCAGCACCCCAAAGGAAGTCATCTACAAGTGAGATTTGTGGTCGGGCTTGAGGATGGACTGACATTAATTGCCCGTCGATTAGGCTTATAATTATAGGCTACCTCAAGTGACACGCCTTGACGTCATCGTCTATCGCGCATGCGTAGCGAGCCCACCGCACGTTCTCCGTTTTCATTTGAGCAGGATTCGATTTTCGATAAATGGCGTTAATACAAAACGGTAGCATTGTTAATCCGACCCCAGCGATTAGTTCTTCTATAAAAGCCAACCTCTCACAGTTGTTGGCTCGAAGGTTTGCCCAGCTTTTGACAGCAGAACCTTTACAATGAGCATCAATTGAGCAGAGAAGGAAAGAAATATGGGACATTTTAAAGCAAAACCTGACTGGGAACTTTCATGGGCAAAGATTAGTTGACTATATGGGAAGGCCGCCATCTAAGGGCTGGATAGCTCAGGTGGTAAGAGCACTGGCACGTTAATCCAGAGGTCTCATCTTTAATTCCGTCTTTGATTCCGTATTTCAATCAATTCAAATTAAATCTCAAAAATTAGAGGGCCTGACGTTTCGATCCCAGCAGGACCTTTGCCTTTGACATTTCAGTCAGTGAGCAGTTTGCAACAGTTTTTTTTATCAACTTCAATTCAAATTAAAACAAACCAAGGAAAAACAGACTGGGAACTTTTGAACAATTTGAAAAATTGGCAAAGAAAAGTTTGACTGGACCGTGACTTGAACCCAAGACGTCTGGATTAACGTACCAGTGCTCTTCCATCTGAGCTATCCAGCCCTTAGATCGTGGCCTTCCCTAATAGTCAACTAGTCTTTGGCACACCAGTGCTCTTCCATCTGAGCTATCCAGCCCTTACATGGTGGCCTTCCCAAATAGTCAACTAGTCTTTGGCACACCAGTGCTCTTCCATCTGAGCTATCCACCCCTTAGATGGTGGCCTTCCCAAATAGTCAACTAATTAAAGAGGAAAGCCAAAAAACAAAAACCTGGACTTGACGTGGGCGTCTGATTTACGTATCAGCGCTTTACCACCTGAGCCCTTAGATGGGGGATTTCCCAACTATAGTCGACTCTGTTTGCGTCGCCATCACGTGCCCCAGTTGGAAGCAGTTAGCCACTAAATGCCGTGGGTGCATCTCCAGGGATCTCAGGCACACATTGGGTTGATGGAGTGGCCAGCATCTAGTCCGGAGAATGTCGTTCAGCACATGGCCACTTGATCAGTGCATCTGCTTAAGTTTGAAACATCTCCGGATACGCTGTGTGATACAGCCCGCCTATGAAGGGGCTCATCAGCTGTCGTTTCGTGGTTGATTTGATGTCATGACCTCTATGAATTTCATATGTCTTCCTCATTTATGATATCGCCAGCTGAGACTTGGTCGATAACTAACCAGACGACGATGAGGAGTAACATTCAGTGATTTGGAAGAAGAAGAAAAAGAAGACGAAGAAAACGAAGAGGAGGACGAAGATGAGGAGGAAGAAGAAGCAGACGAAGAAGAAGAAGACGTAGAAGACGAAGATGAGGAGGAAGAAGAAGAAGACGAAGAAGACGAAGAGGAGGACGAAGATGACTTTGGAAGGAGAAGAAGAAGAAGAATAAGAAGAGAAAGAGGAAGAGTAAGAATAATCTCGATGAAGAAGAAGAAGACGAAGAAAAAAGGAAGATGAAGAAAACGGAGACGAAAAATAAGAGAAAGAGGAAGAAGAAAAGCAAGAAGCGGAAGAAGAGGAAGAGGAAAAGGAAGAGGAATATGATGAAAAAGAGAAGAAGTAGAAGTGACTCGCTGGATTCGTTACACACGCGAGCAGTGTTGAATCGGACATCACTTCTCCCTCCTTTCCCTGAGGCCAAGATTCTGCTCGATCAAGAAGTCGAAGAAAGGAAGGGGAGAAAATAATCGCGCTATTGCACTATAACAACACGCTAACAACACACGGCGTTGTGCGCAAGACGGCAGAGTGAAGATTGATCCCCGTTTGGTTAAAATTCGACAGGAGTGGCTTTTTTGTTGGGGGGCGTGGGGAATATATGCCCATATCACCTCAACTCCCCCCGGATCGTTTTCTGATATCTTGAAATCGGTCTCTAGGGTGGGAAGTTATACAGATGGCCAGACTGCCAACAGTCACAGCTCCTGTTCTGTTCGCACAACATTCTGTTTGTTCTTCGTCGCGTATAATTATTACTTTTGAAAAAAAAATTAATAATAATCCACCCACGTACAAACTGGCGTTCCTGGTTGACCTCGAAGGTGGCAAAGATTATTGTATGGCATTGAGTCGGGGCTGCGGTTCGTCTCGTTCGCAGACAACACGTGACCGACGGACGACGAGGAGGAGGAGGAGGGAGGGAGGGAGGGGAGAGAGATGAGGAGGGTAATACATGACGGAATGGCGGTCACAGTATCCGGCGGCATTATTGGCTATAGTGACTGGCTACTACACGGCAGTCACGCGTACGCGCGCACACATCCTCTGCGCATTATTATTGACGACGCGGGATACGCCGTGACGAGTCTGCGCAGTGTGGCGGGGGGGGGGGGGTGTTGCTCGCTGCAAGACCTCCTTCTCGGTATCACACTCCACGCAGCTGACTCCGGCGTGATCGGGCTCGTACCAGGCCAGACGCGTGGGTGCCACGAGCGAGCAACTGTGTGTAGATGTGTAACCGCTGAAAGTAAAAAAGAGATGCTCGCGCGCGCTCACTTACAGATTGATCTCGGCAACTCGGACTGAATATTGTCACCGCCGCTGTTCTGGATGGTATACTTGCTTCGCTCATTGGATGCGTGTGGTTATCATCAGCTAAAGGCGTGTGATTGCTTTCGTTACAGGGTTCGGAGGCGACTGTATGCTCTCTGGCAGACACGAGGGGAGTACGGTTGCTCTATTCTTGGAGGCCTCCTAGTCCTACACACATACAACGCGACCATGTGGTCACTGGGAGCATCAGCTAGCCATGTGCGCGCCGCTTGGTCGGCGGAAGATCGATCCGCCGGCCGGTGCTGGCGTTGCTCCACGGTCCTGCTTCGATGGGCGGTGCTCTTGGCGGTGGCATCGGTCGGTAGCACGGCGGCCGCAGCGGCCGACGCCGGGCCGTACTGGGCGGGCGAGCCGCGGGGCCAAGAGGCGGCGGCTCGCTCTGCCTGGGAGCCGGGCGACGTGGTGCTCGGCGGCCTGTTCATGATCCACCAGGCCGGCAAGTCGGGCACGGGCTGCGGCACGCTGGCCGGCCAGATGGGCATCCAAGCCCTGGAGACGCTGCTGTACACGGTGGACGCCGTCAACAACGCCAGCGTACTGCCCGGCTTCACCCTGGGCGCCCTGGCCCTGGACGACTGCAACCAGGAGGCCCGCTCGCTGGAGAGCTCGCTGCGCTTCGTCCGCCGGCCCGTCTGCGAGAACAACGACTCGGTCGGGCCGGCTTCCGCTGCCGCTGCCCGGGGCGAGGGCGAAGGCGAGACGGACGGCGAAGGGCGGCGGTCGTCCACGGCGCCGAGCGAGGCCGACGCCAACGTGGTGGGCGTGGTGGGATCAGCCTCCAGTCTCAACTCCATCACCGTGGCCAACCTTCTCAAGCTCTTCAAGATGCCTCAGGTGAGTGCGACCATCCCACGCACCGTCTGGCCGACCACATGACCCACTCCGCATCCCACGTGCTGTCTGGCCGACCACATGACCCACTCCGCATCCCACGCACCGTCTGGCCGACCACATGACCCACTCCGCATCCCACGTACTGTCTGGCCGACCACATGACCCACTCCATCCCGTCTCACTCAACCCATCTCCACACAGCCTCACTCTGGCCCACTCAACTATACCTCCCCAAACCCAAACCATCCCCAACCCGAACCCCACCAAACCCCACCAAACCCAACCACCCATCCAACCTCACTCAACCCAACCAAACCCAACCACCCATCCAACCTCACTCAACCCCACCAAACCCCCAACCACCCCCACCAAACCCCACCAAACCCAACCAAACCCAACCACTCCATCCAACCTCACTCAACCTCACCATGGGGGTAGACCTCACCAAACCTAACCATCCCGCCAAACCTCACCAAACTCCGCCAAATCCCAACCATCCCCACCAAACCTCACTCAACCTCACCAAACCCAACCAAACCCAACCATCCCCGCCCAACCTCACTCAACCTCACCATGGAGGTAGACCTCACCAAACTCAACCATCCCCACCCAACCTCACTCAACCCCTGCGCGCTGTTTGAGCTGGATCCAAGGACGAACCTGACGCGTGCCATTGCAGCGGTCGACTCAATAGTTGAGCCGATCAGCGTAGGGGTGAAACGGGTTGTCGGGCTAGTACCCAGAGAGGAACAAACTGGGCCGCCCTCCCCTCCTCCCCCCCCCTCTCCGTGAATGTGCACAGGGCATATTTGGCCCGGTTTCGCCGTCACGAACAGACAGGCATAATGCATCTGGGGCAGGAGAGAGATGTGGGGAGAGAGATAGAGAAAGAGAGAGGGGGTAGAGGGATGGAGAGAGAGAGGAAGGGAGAGAAAGGGTAAGGGGGTAGAGATAGAGGGACGGAGAGAGAGAGGGGGGGGGAGAAGGGGGTAGAGATAGAGGGAGGAAGAGAGAGGGGAGAGAGGGAGAGGAAGGGAGAGGGGGTAGGGATAGAGGGAGGGAGAAAGAGAGAGAAGAAGGGAGAGGAAGGGAGAGGGGGTAGAGATGGAGGGAGAGAGAAGAGAGAGAGTGGAAGGAGAGAAAGGGAGAGGGGTAGAGATAGAGGGAGGGAGAGAGAAGAGAGAGGGGAAGGGAGAGAAAGGGAGAGGGGTAGAGATAGAGGGAGGGAGGGGAGAGAGAGAGAGGAAGGGCAACATAGACAGGGTAAGAGAAAAGAGAGAATCGGGAGCTATGTTGGAAGCAGGTGAGGGATTTCTCACGGGAGGAGGGAGTAGGGGGGAACGGAGAAGTCAGGAGACTCCGATCGCTCGAGTTTAATCAACAAATGCAGCTGTTGCCCGCGAGTTACGCCACAAAGGCCCGGGCAGCTTCGCTCCCGTGGCCCGACCCAGATGCAGCCATCCATTTGTTATGCTTTCCTATAATTCGTAGTCTCTCCCTCCTCGCCCGTACAATGGGAGAACAGCCAGACTGTGTATGAATTGTATATTACACTAATGGACTCCCTTCCAAGAGAGAAACAGATCGTTCATGGTGCATACAATGGAGCAGTGTTCGCCTGTGTATACGCCGCGCGAGGTCGACAGTAACGATTTGTGTATACAGTCGCTGATATCTGTACAGTGGATATCTGTACAGTGTAACGATTTACGAGGCTTTGGCGCCCAAACAGTTCGGCAATTGTATAGTGTATAGGAAGGTTTGCGGTGACACCATGTATAAGGTATCTTAAAGAAGAGGTGTGGTTCTGAAAATGAGTGGTAACTCGACCAGCAACAGAACCACACCTCTTCTTTAAGAGACCTTATACACGGTGTCACCGAAAACCTTCCTATATTCATTCACCCACCATGCAAAGCCTTAAGTCTTATTTAATTGTATAGTGGGTTTACACTGTACAGTTAAGTTGCACACCGAAGAATATCACCCGTCAACACGCTGAGCTCAGCTGGGGTCCCGCCACAGTCAGGGGCTCCGCTGGTATCAAGCAAAACAAACCGCAATAATTCAATGAGGTTCTTGCACTGCTCGACGTGATAAACACTGAATGCTCAGTGCTTTGCCCGACACCTTAAACATAAAATAACAATACTGCGAATGGTTTGACCATGGAGGAAGAAGCATGGTTTGACGGCTCCAATGGTAGCCTGAGAAAGTCGAAAAAGGCAAAAACAACTTTCCCGGTTTCCACACCGTTCTGTATAGTGTAATAGTTTATTAAAGTAATCAAGTAATTGTCGATGTTTGAGTGAAGATTTCTCGAGAAGTACAGCATCCCAGACCGTAAGATTACAACTTGAGGATTCCATCATGACCATCTACAAACTGTGTAAATTAGAAGGAAATCTGTGGACATC
The DNA here is from genome assembly GCA_949987565.1 of Luidia sarsii. Taxonomy (NCBI): domain Eukaryota; kingdom Metazoa; phylum Echinodermata; class Asteroidea; order Paxillosida; family Luidiidae; genus Luidia; species Luidia sarsii. The sequence goes on from OX465115.1 coordinate 15,426,031, forward strand.
GATATTTATCTCCCCAAAGTTGTATTGGGCTCCCGAAACCAATTGGAACGCAGTAGGAGTATTCAAGAATGCTGTTAAGATGCTGTCAAAATGTTCAGACTGCACTGGGAGCATTCAGGACTATGCAAAGAATGTTCTCATCCAGACGGCATTGCGCCCGACCCCGCCTCTGGTGTGACTAGTATAGGAGTGTATCAGGCTCACGCCTATAATAAATACCTCCTTGATGGGACTATAGTGCCGAGACACTGTGGATTATTTTCCAGCGGTGGCATTCCACACACGTTCCAATTGCACGCGGAATACGATATTGCATTGACTGCCTTGCTATCAAAGCGGAGGGAGAGAATAATAATGCATTCGCGCTATTGGAATATCGATGCCACTGCCGACAATTTGATATAGCATTATCTTACCTAGGCTCTTTTTGTTTTCGTGCGGAGCTGGTTTTTACCAGAGTCGACGATAGGCAGCTGATTTTGTGGTTGGCTTGTACAGGCGTGAATATCAATGATAATGGTAGAGTGTGTTTATGCAGCTTTGTCCTGATGCAGGCCATTGATGGTAGTCAACAGGGTAAGGCGAGGCTTATGGAAACTCCGCCTATAGAGTCGCCATCTTGACCGCAATGATGAAGACGTGTGTACCCTGATCTACGGTATAATCAGCTCAATATCCAACGTCCATCCCATTATTTGGGGCGGGGGATTAATTTGTCTTGCATGCCCTCGGCTGGCGAATAGCAATTGCCTTATGAAAAAAAAAACCAGGGTATCACTTTCTGGAGTAAACCGTTCGCCGGAGATCAAGACTATTCCGGGAGATTGACCTCGATTTCGGAAATTAGCCGAGATTCGCGGCGCATCATAGGCTAATTATAGCCCCCACACTGTTGAGTTTTTTTGTTTCTGGCCCTTTGAATATGCAGCCTAAGCCTAGCATAGTGAGTGACTTCTCTTATATACTGTAGCCGCTCTCACTTCTACGAAAACAGGAACTAACGGATTTGATCGCGGAAGGGAAAACAGGTTGCAAACTGCTCACTGACTAAAATGACCTGCAAGACATAAATGTCAAAAGTTCTGCATATTTCAATTCACGATGGGTTATCCGTTGTAGGTTGAACCATGGAGGTGCATGCAAAGGCTTTGTGATTTCCTGCCGTGGTCCCATAGGTCTATATACAATTTCTCGAGAATCAAGCCTCCTGTCTGTATGATTATAGGGGTTCAAAGGGTTGGGGCTGATTTTGTTTTTCTCCCTGACGTCGCTGTGACGAGGGCCAGGAGAGGGGCGGGCGAAGCTGGGCTGCTATTCGAGACTGCTGTCACGGCTGTTATTGGAGACTAGCGGTCCCGTGGGCTTCTCGAGTGCCGTTCCCCGCCCCCTTCTCAGCGCCAGAGTTTGCTATTGAGCGGCCTTCGTGCTAGTCTCCACTTCAGCCGCGAGGATGCCATTACGCAGTGCTTTCGAGGGGGGGGGGACTATAGCTTTGTTGTCGAAGGGAATTCCCTCATTCATGGTCAGAGGAAACGGGCTGTCTGCATGGCATGTGTCGCTTTGGATAATGTGGGTGTTTTTCAAACACTCCTCCCGCCCAAGGGGAAAAGTAAATAGTAAAAGTAGGCCATCACATCAGTCAATCTCTTAGTAAGTCGGTCGATCAATCATTTAGGATCCTTCTAACAGCTGTCGGGTTTTTTTTCTCACGTAACTAATATCATGTTGTTCATATCAATGATACACGAAGGTAGTCGTGTAGCCTATAGCGGCTGGAGTGCAATGACACAATGCTGATCGCTCCACGATGTTGACCACTAATTAAGACGCTGTTTGCTGCCACCAAGAGGTCAGATATGTGTCATCTCCACAGTGTCTGCCCACACGCTCACTTATGAATACGATAAGTGCGAGGGACAAGTATCAATGTTTGATATCGAATTTTGATTTTGATCTTTGATTGTGATTCCCGATAAAGCTTGTAAAAGGGTGTTGTTGCTTAATATTTATTTCATGAATCTAATCAATATATTGAATCAATGGAATGATTTATCCCCACCCCAACCTTGATAGGCTACCAGACTGTACGCTGTGTGCTGTTGCGACGAATAGTGGGTGCACTGTGATTTCCGTACTCAAAATGTGGCATGCTTAACTTCCGACTGATGCCCGCACCCCGGCAAAGACTAGTTGACTCTTTGGGAAGGCCACCATCTAAGGGCTGGATAGGTCAGATGGTAAGAGCACTGGTGTGCCAAAGACTAGTTGACTCTTTGGGAAGGCCACCATCTAAGGGCTGGATAGGTCAGATGGTAAGAGCGCTGGTACGCACAACCAGAAATCTCGGGTTCAAGTCCAGGTCCAGTCAAAGTTTCCTTTGCCATTTCGTTCTCAAGATCAAGCTGACTGGTAAATGTTTTGAACACATTGAAAAATACAAACGAATCGAAAAAATGCAGACAGCCAATAAGTATTTTTTGTAAACAACATTATGTTCGTTTGCATCTGAATTAATGCGGGAATGTGATCCCTGGAGATATACGACAGTTAATGGTTGAATTGCTTCTGACTGGCGCCCCACCCCGGCAAAGACTGGTTGACTATTAGGGAAGACCGCCATCTAAGGGCTGGATAGCTCAGATGGAAGAGCACTGGTACATTAATCCAGACTATTTATTCCTCCGTGGTGAGACCCGACTAGTCTTTGCCCCCACCCCGGCAAAGACTAGTTGACTTCTAATCTAAGGGCTGGATAGCTCAGATGGTAGGCAAAACAAAGGTCTCGGGTTCAAATCTCGGTCAATGTTTTCTATACCAATTTTTTTTTTCATTTTTTGTATCAACATTGTTCCAAAGATCTTGCTCAGTTTTTGTTCCCTTTACGTGTTTACACAGAGTGAAAACAACAATGTTCAACCTTTGTAGCTCCATGGTCCAACACGTGACGTCCAACACGTGACGGCCTCGTGGGAGATATGGGCTGTGAGGGAGGGTTTCTTTAGTGACATCATCATGTTCCAGAATGCACGTGGAAGTAACGAGCGATTCCACCTTGGAATCTTGTTTGTCTACTGCTGCGGTACACGGTGATGCTGTTGTTTTTAAAGGGAGGGAGGGAGGGAGGCAGGGAGGGAGGCAGGGAGGCAGGGAGGCAGGGAGGCAGGGAGGGAGGGAGGCAGGGAGGGAGGGAGGCAGGGAGGGAGGCAGGGAGGCAGGGAGGCAGGGAGGCAGGGAGGGAGGGAGGCAGGGGAGGGAGGGAGGCAGGCAGGGAGGCAGGCAGGGAGACAGGGAGACAGGGAGGCAGGGAGGGAGGGAGGCAGGGAGGGTGGGAGTTAGGCAGGCAGGCAGGCAGGCAGGGAGGGAGGGAGGGAGGGAGACAGACAGACAGACAGACAGACAAAAAAGAACCCCACAAGGAGCGGTCCCATTGTTCTAAGTACCCCACCCATTGTACTGGTACCCTACAACCCACCATTATGTAAGCCCACACGCACGCACGCACGCACGCACGCACACACGCACGCGCTCTGGGCTCTGGCAAGGTTCCCCTCCAAGTTCGTCCACAACCCGGGGGGATTCTCACCGGGGGAGGCCGCTCGTCGCCGTCGTCCTCACTTTTTATTTTCCTCCGAAGGTTGGTCTCACCGTGCCGATGGCAGGTGCACCTGGTGCGATCGGGGGACGGAGTCGGGGACGTGGAATGCGAACGTTGAACGCAGTCTAGCTCTCTGTCTGTCTCTCCTCTATCTCTGTCTATTAGTATGTTTCTCGTCTGCTCCACCCTTTGCTCTCTTGCTCAATCTCTCTCCCTTTCTAACCTTTTCTC